>OY759275.1:36330680-36405680 GCA_963662155.1 Lamellibrachia columna | reverse complement strand
CAGCGGCCTGGTTTGGACAACTTCATTACTAAAATAAACCACGTTGCAAAAAATTGCTGAAAAGACGTATCAATAGATGGATGCGTAAACCGTTTGTGATGAAAGATCCCGGTTAATAAAATACTTAATGTGTGTATTTCAGAAAGCTTTCGATAAAGTGTCACATCAAAGATTATTACTTAAGCTAAAAGCCCTTGGCATAGGTAATGATGTCATCAACTGGATAGAAAAGTGGCTTACACACAGAAAACAGAGTAATAGTAGATGGTGAGATTTCAAACTGGAAATCTGTTTTGAATGGGGTACCACAGAGATCAGTATTAGGCCCTATACTGGTTTTAATATATACATAAATGATTTGGAAGAGGACATATCTAGCAAAGTACTCAAATTTGCAGATGACACAAAAGTATTCAGAAAGGTTACTAATGTTACAGATAAACACAGTTTACAGGATGATCTAGATAAATTAGTTAAATTATCATAAAAGTGGCAAATATTATTCAATTTTGGAAAGTGTAAATGTATACATATAGGACATGGAAACATGGACGAAGAATATAAAATGGGGGATGCTGTACTAGGTAGAACCACGCAAGAAAGGACATAGGAGTAACATTTAGTGCTGAGATGAAAGTATCAGAGCAATGTGGGATTGCTGCTTCGAAAGGAAATCAAATTCTAGGGCTAATTAGTAGAACTATCATGTATAAGAAGAAACAGCTAATTGTACCCCTGTACAAAGCAATAGTTATACCGCATTTGGAATATTGTATTCATGCATGGAGGCTATATCGTAAAAAGGACATAGACAAGTTAGAAAGAATACAATGAAGTTCAACTAAAATGATTCCAGAATTGAGAGACCTTAGTTACAAAAGTCGCTTATTACAATGTGGTTTGACAACACTAGAGACCAGGAGACTAAGAGGAGACCAAATATAAGTGTTTAAAATAGTGAATGGTTATGAGGATGTTGGCAGGAATATGTTCTTCAAACTTAAGGAAGGCAGTAGAACCTGAGGACACCAAACAGCATTAGTTAAGGAGCAGTGTAGGTTGGACATGAGAAAATACTCTTTCTCACAAAGGGTGAAAAATGAATGGAACAAACTGCCAAATGATTGTGTTAATGCTAGTAGTGTGAATATGTTTAAACATAGAATTGACAGATATTTGATAAGGGCAGGCTAAACATAGATGAGAAAATTGTTGGACTCTCGATAAACCAATGGCTTCCATGTCCATTTGCCATATGGAACTTATTGTTTGGGATGGCAAACTTGTTAAATCTTGTCTTACTTAAACATATTCAATAATAAACATGATTATGTCGTGCAATTGTCATCATAAACATTGAATCAAACTATATATGTCAGACCTTACTTTCTCGGATGTAGTAAAACCATGGCAATTAATTCACTTAGTTAATGTAGCAACTGGGACAACGTGAAATAAAAAAATACTCCCAAGGTATCTCAATGCAACTTATATACCATATAAGTTAAACTTATCTGATACGTAGCCTTAATGGAGTTTTAGCGATAGGTTTGAAACAATTAACTTGCCCAAAATGCTCTAGTGTTTCCTGGTGTGGCAGGAAGTGGGACGTGGGTCCTCAAAAATGGTGGTAGGTTGGCCTCAACATTGGTGGGAGGTTGGATTGGTGGGAGATGTTACTCTCAAAACTGGTGAGAGGTTGCCCCTCCCCAAACAGGTGGCACTTAGGTTGAGACCCCTCCCATTATCGTTCTTAAAAGAACGAACGGTAGTAAAATTATTGGTGTTCTCCCTGTCCTGCTAATAAATATAACTTAGATATCTAGCTTACATCGCATATAAAACTACAACATGTCGTCTTTAAAATAACGTCTGGAAATTGATAAGTATTCACGTATTCACTGATGGATACCATTGTATCTGTGTTTAAGTATGACTATCTCGGCGCGAAGCTTATGGAGCGCAGGTGACCGACAAATCCAGCTGACGTGATTGCCTATTAGTTACGAAGCTAGAAACAGGTAGAGCGAACAAACTGCTGAAACTGTCTAATGCGTTACGCAATGATACCCACCATTGTCTGGAGTGACCGAAGTAGGAGCGGTTAGATGAATGCACGTGTTTTCCAGACCCACCGTGACACTGTAATTGAACGACCGCCACATTACTAACTTGTTGAACAGAAATAGCCGCAGCTCGTGTTAGCATTAGTTAGTACTAGACATACTTAACACATTAACCAAGGTTACAAATAACTTTCAATTTAAATTCTCAAATCAACAATCATCTATGATAAAACATAACAATATAACATAAACAAAATTGTTCATGCAGATTATATACTAAGTATTTATTGAAGTATTTAAGTTTCACGGTATGATACAGCCTAGGCATACGCGAACGACATTGAATTCAACGGGCGAGTTTCTTGCGAGACACTGCCACGCCCGTAGTTGAAGGGCCCAGTTGGAAATTCAAACATGTAATCTAAACTACAGTTTTACCGAGTCTACTTCATTAAATGGCAAATATATATATATATATATATATATATATATATATATATATATATATATATATATATATATATATATATATATATATGTGTGTGTGTGTGTGTGTGTGTTTGTGTGTGTAAATGTGACAAAACTAACTCACCAGTGTGTAGAAACGTGAAGCTGATCCGCGAGAATGCCAACATGTCGCGAGAATGCCAACATGTCTAACGTAGAGTATCACCGTTTGCACACGTCTCCGGTCCAGGACAAACTGCGCTGGTCATTCACTAAACCCGTCCAGCCAGTTAATATGGGAGTGCCTCTGCTATCCTAGTGGCCTCTAGTGAGTGAATCAAGGTACTAACCATGCGATATCATAGTGCACAAATTAGGGTTACGTTCCCCCACTTTAAAGTTTAGACATCCGCTGCTAAAATACATATGACAGTGGATTACTTAGGGGTATTGGGCCATATGACCCCTCTGGCTGAAATCTGATTTTTTTTCCGGGTGTAACCTGTTGCGCCGCCTCATAGAAGTAAGTTAAATTAATTAGTTACTATGATTGACTTGTCGAGATCCTAGATGGGTTATTTGTGTAGGGCCAGGTTACTCAGTTTGAACAGTGTTGCTAGGTACATGCAGTACCGGCGTCGTGCTTACAAATATTGATACTAGCTGTCTCTGTGTTTCTCTCTCCGCCCCCCCCCCCCCCCCCCCCGACGCTTACCTGCTGGATGTATGTACTCACGGCGACAACATTTCCTTGTACGCAGCTCAGCGCCTCTGGAACATAACAGCTTCGAGATGCAGCTTCAGCCTTTTTTTTTAACTGGATATGTTCTTTTTAAATGTGTGTGCATGTTATGCTGGAAATGTATTGATGCCATTTTTGCAATTTACTTTAAACGTATTTAACTTTATTACTATTCACGTTTGATTTATTTGAATTAGTGATTTAAATTGGTGAATCTGCGCATGCGCGTATGTTGAAGCATGTAAATATCATATCATGTCATATCATAACATATCATAATTAGCTGCACCAACGTGTGTGCATGGGGAAAATTAATATAACATAAATTTCCGCTTTTGCGTGTGTAGATGGGGAGGAAAATATGTTATGGCCGGAAGTGGAAATTCATCCATTATTTCCCTTGGTTGACATTCTCTGTTATAACTCATTGCTATTATATACAGTACCTATTATTGTAGCTATAATATATTGATGTTATTAATAAACTGATGTCAACTACCGGCTCGTGGGCGAAGAGAACATCAGAAAATACCGTGGACGCGAAGTAACTTATTTTGTAACATAACTGTTTTGGAAGTGGCTAAAGAGAAATGTTCTATAGGGGTAGATTGTGTATCGTATGCAGCTTTACAGAAAAAGAACGGTGTTGTTTGGATACAAGGTTAGTTTTCACGGAGAAGAATACATGATTGGAGCAACGTATCTACTAACTGTTTAAATGCTAGCACTCTGAATATGTTTAAAACAAAACTGAGAGATATCTCATCAGGGTAGGCTACACAAATACGAAACAATGTTGCTCGAGAAAACGAAATGCTTTGTTGTCCATTTGCCATCTTGAGTGCATTGTTTTTCGTGGCAACCATATTACAGAAGGGAGGTAATTGCATCACCCAAAATGGCATCTAGGAAAATGATGACGAAACATAACATATATCAGCTTGGAGGACATAGCAGTAAAGGTTAAAAGGTTAAAGGCATAAAGTATGCTGGCTGAAGTCACCTATTGTTCCAGCCCGGACTTGACGCTCACTGAGTTGGTTCCATTCAACTATTATCTTTACAAAATCACAATTCCTGGATTTGTATGTTTGGACTACAGGCACTATTAAGTACCTGGAGTTATTGATTTGAAGTTTTTCAACGATATTAACGGTCACAATTTATGTCGGATCCAGATTCTGAAAAAAGGGGTGCCAAGTTTACCAGAAAATACACCAGATAGTAGATTTCCTGCAGGATACACGCAGGCACGCACATAGTAGTCCACTTTTTTTATAATGCTACCCATTTTGAAAGTGTACAATGACCTTATAACAGCGGTAGACTCTCGTGAGGGGAAATTATCATGGAAAAGTCTTATGTACTGCATGGCCGCTTGTGATAGGGACCTTACAAGAGGTGGACCACTGCATGGCCGCTTGTGATAGGGACCTTATAAGAGGTGGACCACTGCATGGCCGCTTGTGGTAGGGACCTTACAAGAGGTGGACCACTGCACGCCATTCGTCCTCTCCTGTTGTGTCGCCATATGCGTCTCCAAAAAACACATCGTTGTGATTCTCGAGATGTGGGACATCATGGCTGTAGCTTCTCATGGTGATACTCTGCTTTTCACAGAGAATTACCGTCTTTACTATGGGCTGCAGCTTAAAGCGGTTGTCTCTCACACTGGTTTGCAAGCCTGACAATAGCTGTTGTAATTCACTATAATTTGTGTTTAAGGCATAATGGGGGAGTCAATAAGAATTACTGGGAACAAACGGCAGTACTGGTCGCAACCTTCGAGGGATATCGAGAGTCCAACATTTGTATACATTCAGTGCGGTATTATTCTTCCCTGGAATGTACATCAGGTGGATGACACATCAGTTAGATGACACATCAGGGGTTTGTAAAGGGCAAGGAGAAGAACCTAGAATATTAAATGACCCTCTTCGATTAAAATTCAAACGTAAGTGGTGAAGCGTCTGAGGTGTACTGAGTTCTACCGTGGGTCGCCACAACGTATGGGATTTAGAACACGGAACAAACCGTATACGCGTGCAACAGTTCATTCATCCATGTCCAAATTCATCTATCCGAGTGGTGGCAGTAATTTACAAAGCTAAGCTACAAAACTAAGCTATGTGTGATCATTAACTCTGAATCAAGATACTGACATTTCACAAAGCACTGACAGGATACAATACTAGCAAAACCATGGCAACTGTCGTTACAGTTGGTGTCCTTGTACGTAACAACCGTTATTAGGATTGGCTCGTAGTGGATGTGAAGTCCCGACTGTTCGTGTTTATTTTTCTTTCGAAGTACAGTGTCTGATCATCCTTTTGATATCTTTGTAATTCAAATAATTGTAATGGGATATGATTAAATAAAAAAAAATATATCTTCTTTCTTGCCCCTCGTTGGAACAATTCTTTCGGACGCCCCTGACTGATCACTAATACGTAAAATGACACGTATGTTGTCTATGAAACGCTGAGTGTTACATATAGCAAATTCTTCGTTTGGCTCCAGACTGATACTGTTGATATGATGCTTGTAGGCGTCTTTGAATAGGCGACTGGACATTTTGAATGGCTTGGGATCAAACGATTATTTTTTCTTTAAAGTAGGTGAAAGGATTTAGTTATTGTGTATTGTGTGTGGTTGCTCAACAAAATAACTCAAAGGTTAATAAACTATACTGCAAGGACACATTCGAAACGTGTATAAGCCACTCAACAAAGGCGGGTCCTTGAAACTTGTATTGATAACAATGGGGTGTTACATTCTGAGCAACAGCTCGGAGTATTAGACACCTCAAGGCATTGAATGAATGGAACAAATTGTCTACGGATTGTATAACTGCTAGCAGCGTGAATATGTTTAAAAACAAGATTAACCCATATCTCACGAGGGCGTGTTACACGTAGATGAACATTTTTGGACTCTCGATAAGTCACTCTCTTCCTTGTCTACTTGCCATGTGGGCCTTTGACTTCGATGGCAAATCTTGTTAAGTCTTGTTAAACATCTAGATAACCCTAAACATATTTTACAAGATTTAACCAGATTTTCAACTATCTACTGCTGCTGAGAGTTCATCCTCAACTAATGCACCCTATCCACTTAGATAAAATCCGTCTCTCATGTACATATCAGTCCTCCCAACGAAACTTCCCCACAAATCCAACTTCCGCTTCGCTACACAGCTTCTGTACTAGCATGTTAATTACCATCCCCGGCAGTTTCGATATATCAGGCCCCTCATTCCCATTAATGATAGAATCCCTGAGAGAATTATCTGCTGAACACACTTCTGGGTTAGTATTATGAGTTATTGCTTGAATGGCAGTTGTACCCTCCCTCTCTACGTTATTTCTTCCTACGTGTGCTAAAACATATCCACCCTTTCACGAACCTATAATGTTTTCTACCCTCTCAAGGCAAGGCAAGCAAACCACCACGTCATCTCCCTTGTTTAAGTCTCTGTCGGGTTTCCTAACTATCGATTCCCGCACAAACATTCTCGCTCTCTCCCTCACCACCTCTATCACTACCTCAGAATAGCTCTTCCGTTCCGTTCCACTGCAGCCTTGTCACCTGGCAGACTGTTATCAATCTCCCTCTCACCCATCAACGTGTCACGTTTCCCTTCCTTCTCCTGGCTAACTTGAGCTCCCGTCGCCTTCCTTCCTGACACCTTCCTCCCATCTCCCTCACTCCCATCACCCTCACTCTCGTCTCCTGTCTACGTCGCTCCTGTCTCCTTCTCTCCAGTTGTCTTAGCTTCCATTTCTTTCCTTCCAGTCCCCATACGTTCTGTCTCTCTTCGACCTGTCACTCTACCTCCTCTAAGCCTCCTCCCGGGCTGAGGTGATATCTCCCTAGCATCTCTCTCATCGTCTCCCCCCCCCCCACCTTATCATCTACTGCCCCCACTGGAACCACTGGCACAACCCGCTGTCACGATTTTTACTAGTATGAACGATAACATTCTTTAGTCCAGGGGTAATAATGAAAAACAGCGGATGAGCTGATGTGACTTACTTTACTTTCGTGTTCAGATTATGTATATAATAACCAATACTATGGCAAATATGTATCATTGATATGAGACTAGAACACACATTTATATATATATATATATATATATATATATATATATATATATATATATATATATATATATATATATATATATATATATATATATATATATATATATATATATATATATAGTTTGCGCATTTATTACGTAAATTGTACAACAAGATAAGTTTAGTGTTCAAAACATCAACAGTTATACTGTATAAAAAGTATACCACTTAGTATAATTAATGATCCCTGACATCATGACATAATGACAATGTTCAGTTAAAATCGAGACTAGTTATAATTACCAAGTTAAAATGACAATTTTCAGTCTTACCAGAAATAGAGTTCAACGATTTTGAAAGTTCCATCATTGGATGTGGGTTAAACTAAAAGCTAACTTCGACTCCTTCGCTGGGTCGTCACAGGGATAATTCTAAAACTTTGTAGACATAACACTTGACGATCGTTGGGTAAACGGATTTTATTCACGGACGAACACTTTTACGATGACGGACGAAACAAGACGATCCAGTCGAATCAGTTGAAACGCTTCGACTGTGAAGATCGATGTACGCTTCAATGAAGTTGTTTGTCGACGCATGTCACGCGATCACCACGATGAACGTCTCGACGATGGGAATCAACGTAAGTCGCACAGTTGTGTAGACGTAATCGCCTCAATGTAGATCTTTTATTCGAATTAATGATCATCTTGTCGCTTTTGTGAATTTCAATTTTAACTTATCGAATAAATTATACAACTAGAATCATTACAAGGATTATTTCATCTTTTCTTCACTAACAATTAATATCAGAACATTTCAACTTAACAATAAGGGCTTTATTCGCGCAATAATTTTCTACATAGTTGCCAAAAGTTCAGCTTAAAAATACAGTTGTTACAAAATACACGTCATCACACACTTAAACCAAAACTACGAATAACGCTTAAGTTCGTTCCCATCACTAAAACCAAATCTGGATGATTACACAACACATCTCTCGACCCAGTGAGAAGCGCGGTGGAGGTGTGGCCGTACTCTATCAATGCGGATTGACCATTAAGACCTTTTATTCTACACGGAATGGCATGTTCACACATTTCGAACATATGGACAGTATGGTCGTTTCCACTGATGTGAATGTGAGATTGTGCATCTTGTACTGCCCGCCTCCTTCTAAGCGAAACTGTTTTAAGAACAGTGTGTTTTTCGACGAGTGGAGTTTGTACTTGGACCGACTTGCTGTTATAACTAACGATGTAATCATAACAGGTGACCTCAACTTCTACCTCGACAACGTTAACGATGCAGATGCGGTGCGCTTCAATGGCACGTTGGAAGCTCATGGATTGGTACAACACGTGGTGGGACCCACACACAAGAAGGGCCATACTTTGGATGTTGTCATCACACGGGACATTAGTTCCTTGTTGATTGGGATGCCAACAGTTTCTGAGCCATGTCTTGGAGACACAAAAGGTAAAACTTCCGGCGACCATCTGGCTCTGTGTTTTAGAATTAACTTAACGAAGCCAGACAGCGTTCGCAAGCCGGTCACTTTCAGGAAGCTTCGGGACATTTGTATTCCAGAATTTATCAAGTACTTAACACCAATTTTGAACGACACTGATAGGCCGCTAAATGAGCTTGTAAGCGCTTATACTACGGGATTTGAAGCGGTTGTCGATCAACACGCTCCCGTCCAAAGAAAGTCGATAACACTGAGACCAAACGCGCAATGGTATTCAGACGAATTGAGACACGTCAAACAGGCGCAGGCGAGCAGAGAACGTATGGCGGCGAACAACCAACTTACCGCTCATCGACAGTTGTTCAAGGAGCAATGCAACGCAGTCAACAAACTGATGATCAGTGCCAAGAAAACATTATTTTCTGCAAAAATCAGAGACTGCGGCCAAGATCAGAAACAAATGTTCACATTAACGTGTCAGTTGATGTGTAACACGGGACAGGTAATCTTACCAACCCATGAATCGGCCGAATAGTTAGCGACTATTTTTGGTGACTTTTACATTGACAAAGTTGCTACCATTGGACGAAACATCAACATCGGCAACCCAAGTGACATCTACGAAACAGCATTGTACAATGACGTCATGTTTGACGGAATCCCGCTTCAAAGGTTTCTGCCAGCCACCCATGACGAGGTGAAGCGAATAATTACAAATTTGGCCAACAAGTCATATGACTTAGACCCGATCCCGACGCTGCTGATTGATTACAGCCATTATTAACAAATCGTTGGCAACGTCAGTGGTCCCCGCATGTTTCAAACGTGAAGTTGTGAGACCATTGCTTAAAAGGCCGGGCCTCGATAATGAAGTTCTGAATAATTATCGGCCTGTGTCAAACCTACCATACGTGTCAAAACTTCTTGAGAAAGTAGTCGAACACCGTTTGAAAGATCACCTGGACATCAATAATCTACGCGATTTTTACCAGTCGGCGTACCGAAATAATTACTCAGCCGAGACAGCTCTTGTGAAAGTCCAGAACGACATCGCAGCAGCCCTTGGTCAAAAACGTGTAGTTGTCTTGGTCATGCCTGATCTGCCCAGTGCGTGTGATGTTATCGACCATGGCATTATGCTAACGCGGCCTCAACACTCATTTGGTGTGACTGCAGAAACCCTGGATTGGATGTGATTTTTATTAGCGGCCGAACGCAATGTGTCTCTGCCGGCTCCGCAACTTCGTTTAACGCACATCTATGCTGCGGCGTGCCACAAGGATCTGTGTTGGGACCGAAACTGTACTGCATATACGCTAAACCAGTTGGTGATATGGTGAAGAAACATAATCTTCGCTACCACTGTTATGCATATGACAGATGCTGAATTAGGATTGACAGGATACGTAATGTTTAGGAGCGATCGAATAGGAAGAAGGGGAGGGGGAGTTATTTTATATGTTAAAGAATCTATTTAGGCTGATAAAATAAATTAGAAAGCGAAGCAGATTACGTTAAAGTTGCTTGGTGCAAAATTGTTTCAGGAAATTCAAAATTAAGTATTGGATTAGTTTACCGAAGTCCAAAAATAATCGAAGAGGATAACACAAAAATACAAAATGCTATAAAGGAAGTTAGTAAAGGGGAATATATCGTAATAGGAGATTTTAACTATAGACATATACAATGGAAATATCTAGAGCGTACAGGGGGTAAGGACCAACAATTTCTATTTTTAATTCAGGAGAGCTTCCTTACTCAGCACGTGCTAGAACCAACCAGGGGATAAAATGTATTAGATATAGTTTTATCATCACAACAAGAATTAGTGGACACTGTAAAAATACATGAACCATTGGCTAACAGTGACCCCAATAAAATACATTTTAACATCAATGTAAAATCAGAAAGTAAAAATAAAAAACGTATAGGAGAAATTTCCACAAAGGTAACTATAAAGATATGAGAAAATACTTAGCAAAGCTAGATTGGAATAACATGCTGATGAATAAGACCGCAATTGAATGTTGGAATATTCTAAAATATGAAATTGAGGGTATCATCGATAAATTTGTTCCCTTGAAAAAACAAGGAAAACAATATAGAAAGAAACACTTGTCAAAAGAAGCTATTAGAAAAATAGTGTTTACGCAAACTATGTGGAGGGTTTATAGGCGTACCAGAAAGGATGAAGACTATGCAAATTACAAAGAGGCTCTTAACCTAGCAACAACTGAAATTAGAAAATATAAAAGAACCTTTGAAAATTGACAGGTAATATCAAAATGAGAGCAAGAGTGTCTATGCTTATGTAAGGAGTAAACAGAAAGTTCGAGATAAGGTCGGACCACTGGAAAACAACTGGGGAAACCTAATTTCAGACGGGTTTCAAAGGGCAGAGGTCCTATATGAGTATTTCAGCTCAGTTGTTACCACAGAAGATATCAGCTCACTTCCAGTTCCATTTACTAAATTTGAGAGCAATACATCAGAACATTTAGGGCAGTTATTTGTAACTCCTGAAATGATAGCAAAGAAAATTAAGCAGATGAAAGGTAATAAATCACCTGGAGTTGATGGGATACCACCAAAACTGCTTAAGGAAATTGTTGAACAAATTAGTACACCACTTGCAAAATTCTTTTAACTTGTCACTAGAAAAAGGAATAGTTCATTCAGAATGGAAAGAGGCAAACATTACGCTGCTATTTAAGAATGGATCGAGGAACAAGCCAGACAATTACAGACCAATCAGTTTATCATCAGTTGCATGTAAATTACTCGAAACATTAATTACATACCACATGGTGGAATTTCTTGTAAAACATAAATTAATAAACATATCTCAACATCGGTTCCTAAAAGCAAGGTCATGTCTAACTAATCTCTTATATTTTTTTGAAGAAGTTACAAAGTGAGTACATGACGTGTCACCAGTGGATGTTGACTACTTATATTTTCAGAAGGTTTTCGATAAAGTGCCACATCAAAGACTGTTCCTTAAACTAAAAGCCCATGGCATAGGTATTCATGTAACCAACTGGATAGAAAAGTGGCTTACACACAGAAAACACAGAGTAATACTTAAGTTTCAAACTGGAAATCTGTTTTGAGTGGGGTACCACATGGATCAGTATTAGGCCCTATACTGTTTTTAATATATATAAATGATTTGGAAGATGACATATCTAGCAAAGTACTCAAATTTGCAGATGACACAAAAGTATTCAGAAAGGTTTCTAATGATACAGATAAACAAAGTTTATAGGATGATCTAGATAAATTAGTTAAATGATCAGAAAAATGGTAAAAGATATTCAATTTTGGGAAGTGTAAATGTATACACATAGGACATGGAAACATGGACGAAGAATATAAAATGGGAGGTGCTGTACTAGGTATAACCACACAACAACAGGACTTAGGAGTAACCTTTAGTGCTGACATGAACGTTTCAGAGCAAAGTGGTATTGCTGCTTCGAAAGGAAATCAAATTCTAGGGCTAATTAGGAGAAATGTCATGTATAAGGAAAAACAGCTAATTGTACCCATGTACAAATCAATAGTTATACCGCATTTGGAATATTGTATTTATGCATGGAGGCTATATCGTAAAAAGGACATAGACAAGTTAGAAAGAATACAACGAAGTGCAACTAAAATTATTCCAGAATTGAGAGACCTTACTTACGAAAGTCGCTTATTACAATGTGGTTTGACAAAACTTGAGACCAGGAGACTAAGAGGAGACCAAATAGAAGTGTTTAAAATAGTGAATGGTTATGAGGATGTTGACAGGAATATGTTCTTCAAACTTAAAGAAGGCAGTATAACCAGAGGACATAAAGCAGCATTAGTTAAGGAGCAGTGTAGGTTGGACATGAGAAAGTACTCTTTCTCACAGAGTGTGATAAATGATTGAAACAAACTGCCAAATGATTGTGTTAATGTGTGAACATTTTTAAAAATAGAATTGACAGATATTTGATAAGGGCGGGCTACACATAAATGAGAAAATTGTTGGTCGCTCGATAAGCCAATGACTTCCTTGTCCACTTGCCACCAGGAACTTGTTGTTTGGGATGGACCTTGTTAAACCTTGTTAGACACACAAATATACTTGTCCATCAAGCCTGATGAGAACTGGGCCAGTGAAAGGTCAGCCACTGAAGCCTGTGTGGCGGATGTTGGCGGGTGGATGAATAGAAACATGCTAACACTGACCCAAGAAAAAGCGAACTCATTGTGTTTTCGTCCAAACACAGAATTCGTCGAGTGAACGACTTGTCCCTCACGAGCGGAGGCAGACTATTACATACTATGCAATCCGTGATATATCTTGGAGATATTATTGACAGCAGCTTGACAATGCAGAAACAGGTGAATGCGATCTCCAAGTCCTGTTTCTACCACATCCGAAATATTGGCAAAGTCAGGCAATACATCACAAATGACGCCTGTAAGATTCTGGTCCAGGCACTGGTAACAACCCGTCTGGACTATGGAAACGCGCTACTGCAAGGTTTGCCTCAGGTGCTAATTGAACGATTGCAGCGTATACAGAATTACGCTGCTCGCCTAATCACCGGGTCACGCAAGAGTAAACACATAACGCCTGTGTTACGTGAGCTACTTTGGCTTCCAGTGAAATACCGGCTCCGCTTTAAGGTTAACACCTTCACGTATAAAGTGCTCAACGGATTGGCACCGGCATACACGAGTGACATTGTGCAGAAACATCAACCAACGCGTAGTTTAAGATCAACGGAGAAGTCACTTCTCGTCGTACCTGTGCTACGGACTGCAACTTATGGCGAACGTTGTTTCAGCCGACACGTGGCCATACTGTGGAACGACTTGCCTGAGAACATTAAACAACTGAACACTCTCAACTCTTTCAAGAGACACTTAAACACATCTTTTTAAACTGGCATACGACTGACGTGATTGAGTCACGCTCTCGTTTTAATGACATTGCTATATACTAATTACTTATTCGTACTGTTTTATTCATGTGTGTACTATAAGTGTAATATTTGTGTTTGTTTATTTTTTATGTTTAGATCAGTTCATTTACACTATCTACTGTTTAAATAATTTATAATTTATAGTTTTATTTAATTGATGCAGTTTTATATAAAGTATGTATTTTATGTAATTTATAGTTTTATTTAATTTATGCAGTTTTATGTAAAGTATGTATTTTATAGTCTTATTTAATTGATGCAGTTTAATGTAAAGTATGTATTGTATAGTTTTATTATTTTTTGCAGTTTCATATAAAGCGTCAGAGAGCATTTTGTCTTAATTGGATTCGGGCGCTATATAAATTCCGATATAATAATAAAAATAATGATAATAATAATAATAGTATAGTTTTAAGGAAGAATTTTTTTGTCTAGTAAATATGTTGCACTATTACGCATAACTGAAACAGTTTTCGACAGCTCCAAATTTATCGTAATATTATAACACTTAGAAACTTACTTACACATACCATTTCAATATCATTGAATTTTACTTTAGTACTGGCTTTTTTAAAGTTAGTAAATAGCATAATATTAATTTCCAATACATTAAGTACCAATAAAAAATCTGCCGAAGTGTTTCGGGCAATACAAAATAATTAGGGGCATCACAGATTGTAATGAACCGTTTGTGCAACAACCTTCAGACTTTGGAAAGCAGAGTAGTCTCTATTCCTCGCATTATATTCATTGCATATAGCCATATATACAAGAGTTTGCACCAAATGGAGGAAATAAGTAACGGTTGCGTCAGATGTGTTGAAACTCAGTACTGTGATGTTGCCTGTATGCACTTTGGAAAGTATCCAACACATTGTTGTTGTCTAGGTGCTGGCGAAGTTGGACGGCTACGTGGCGCTCCAGTAACTTTGACATAAATGACATGTTTGATATTGGCCGGTAGTTGTTCATCGAGTCTGGATTAAGGTTAGGTTTCTTCAATAGAGGAGGTGTAATCACAGCATGTTGGCTGGCACGGACCCCGACTTGGCACGGACCCCGACTTGGCACGGACCCCGACTTGGCATGGACCCCGACTTGGCACGGACCCCGACTCGAGCGACACGTTGATGATTGTAGCTAATGTCGGTGCAAGATTATAAATGTTGGCTTTCACGAGTGAAGTAGGAAGTGGATCAAGCACGCCTGATTTTGTTGGACACTTGCTTACTAAAGAGAGAACGCCGTCTGTGGTGATGCTGGAAAATGCACTGACTGTGCAAGACATTTCATAATGCACATACTCAGCGTTGACAGTTTGTAGGCGTCTGCCCACTAACTGGCTATGAATGTCTAACACTTTACGTGTGAAGTGCTCAAAAGAAAGTCATCCGCGAGATGTGCAACACCAGTCACTGGATTGGGAAGTTTTGAAGCAGCTTTTCTATTCATCAGGTCATCCATGATCCTGAATAGTGCTTTATTATTACTTGCATATTCGTAAATTTTTGTTGTGTAGAATTTGGCCTTAATGTACTATATTTGTTGTTTGTAAGTCTCATGTTGTCCAGTGTAGATATGTGAATCTGCAGCTTTGTCAGTCTCCATTTCTGCTCTGCTTGCCTGAGCTTTCGTTTAGCAAGCGATAGTTCGTTTGAATGCCAAGGTGTGTTGGGACGCACAGTAATTGACCATGTGATCAGTGGAGCGTGGCTGTTTTACAGTTCTTTAGAGTAGAGTAGTACTGTTGCGACAGGTCTGCACGGACTTGTTACCAGGTGTGAAAGTAAAAAATTTGATCTGAATTTTGTTGAGTTAATTGCAGCATATTTGCGATAGGGAACCTGCTCCTTTGTTCGGTCAGGCTTTAGTGCTTGGATGAGGCAGTGAATAGCTCGGTGATCGGTGAGCAGGGACTCCAACATCACTGACGTCACAACGCTTCCAGAGGATGGCGTGATTACGAGGTCCAGAATATTACCGATGGTATGTGTCGGACGACGAACGTACTGCTACAAGTCGGTGGCTTGCAGAAGATCGATGAAATCGTTTGAGTCTTTATATCCGGCCTTTTCATAGTGGATGTTAAAATCGCCCAGGTTGATTAGTCCTGTCAACTGTGCTGTGGAAAATTCGAGGAGATTGGTGAACTCGGTCATAAACGTTCTGAGAGAGACTCCACGTCGGTCCGTGGATGGAGGTCTGTACACGAGCAGTAGCCTGGTGACATTTGATGGTGTGCCAAACATCACCACGAGGCACTGGAATGATGTCGCCGGCCGTGGTCGCGAGAAGATATGTTTATACACGACTTGTATAAAACATCGACTATCCCACCACGTCGGCGGATCGAGGTAGGTGGACGAAAATGTTTCCCTCCGGGGTCAGCTTGCTGGGGTTTGCGGAATCCTTTGGGTCATCGGTCAGCCACGTCCCTATAAGCGCGATGATATCAAAATCATATTCACATATATAATCGGTGATGAAATCCGTTTTATTTCTGGTGGATCTTGCATTAAGCAGAGCAATGTTCGTGTAGTTCAGAGGATTGGATGATCATTTTAGAGTAATCAGGTTGTCATGCATTTGTGAGGATGTGTGCGTTTCATTTACTGCGTACTTAGAGATTGGTCGATGACCGATCACACACACACACACACACACACACACACACACACATATATATATATATATATATATATTCCTTGTGGACTGTTACCTTGTCGTGGTAAGGAGGCTTGTGTACCCCTATGACCATCTGAGCTATACCGGTGGGAGGCAACTCCTGGCAGATCCAACCATACCGGGCAGGTCTGGGGCGAGTGGTCAGACAAAGCACAGTCCAGCCACAACTCTACGACCACTGCGGAAAACTTGTGGGCACAGCGGCTTGGGCTAATCACCCACTCAGTTGTTATTGAAATCGATTACAGAAACCGAAACCATGAATACTCAACCACACCTCGATCTGAGCAAAGCAGGCTGTCCTGGAAGGGTGCGTATGAATCCCTTGGGTGAAAGCCGACAGGAAGCCCAACGGAGGAAGAGTCTGCTAGAGCTCAAGTCAAAAATTAGAATTGGATGCTGGAATGTCAGGACACTGTACCAGTCAGGAAAACTGGCACAGCTCGCCAAAGAAATGAGAAGATACAAGCTGAGCATCATTGGAGTCTGTGAAAGCAGATGGAACACCTTTGGGAAGGTTACAACTAGCTCTGGAGAAACTTACTTGTACTCTGGGAATGAGAGAGAAGAAGATGCGCACACACATGGAGTAGGGCTGCTCCTCTCAAAGGATGCAGCAAAAAGTCTCATCGAATGGGAACCAGTCTCGGATAGAATCATCACAGCCAGGTTTACATCAAAAGGTCGGAACATCACCATTATACATTGCTATGCACCAACCAACTCTGCTGAATCTGAAGAGAAAGAGACCTTCTACCAAGATCTACAAACAGTCACCCAAAAACTACCGAAGAGGGATATCCAAGTTGTTATGGGGGATATGAATGCCAAGATTGGAAAGGATAATGACAATTGGAAAGGCACAATGGGGAAAGAAGGTCTGGGACAGATGAATGAGAACGGTCTCCTGTTTGCAGATTTCTGTACTCTCAATGAACTGATAATCGGAGGAACTCTCTTTCCACACAAGCCTACACACAAAGCCACATGGATATCCCCAGATCTAAGGACGGAAAACCAAATTGACCACCTATCAATCACCAAGAAATGGAGGAGAGTGCTTCTAGACGTCAGAGTGAAAAGAGGAGCTGACATTAACTCCGACCACCACCTCCTTGTGGGTGAATTTAGGATGAAGCTAGCAGCAAAGAAGAAGACGGATAACAAGGTACAAAGAAGGTTTGAGATAAGAAAACTTCAAAATTCTAAAATACGACAGGAACTGGGAATCACACTACGGAACAGGTTCCAAGCATTGGAAGATGGAAAAAACATTGATGAAAAGTGAGCAAGATGCAAGAATGCAATTACAGACACCTGTGAACAAGTCCTAGGCTGCTGGGAAGCTAGGAGGAAGGACTGGATTATAGACGACACCTGGGAAGCTATTGAGGCAAGGAGGGAGACTAAAATGAAACTCAACAAGGAAGCAGATGACACAAGGAAAAAAAACTGCAGCAGGAATACCAGGAAAGAAACAAAACAGTTAAAAAGAAGACAAAGAGGGAAAAGAAAACATATGTCGAAAAACTAGCAAACGAGGCTGAGATCGCAGCTAGGCAAAACAACTCCAGAGAGTTATACAAGATCACCAGACAGCTAGCAGGGAAGAACAAGAGCACTAGTCGCCCCATCAGGGACAAACAGGGAAACCTTCTCACTCAGGAATCTTTACAGTTACAACGCTGGAAAGAATATTTCCAAGATATCTTGAATAGGCCTCCACCAGATTCAATCCCAGACATTGAGGAAACAAATGAAGACCTTAACATTAATTGTGGTAGGATATCCAAAGAGGAGATCAAGAGAGCCATCAAAAAGCTGAAGCTAGGCAAAGCACCTGGAATTGACAATATACCATCTGATGTCTTAAAAGCTGATATTGGGGCCACCACAGACGTTTTATACAGCGTGCTAAATGAGATATGGGATAAAGAGGAAATACCAACTGAATGGAAGACAGGTATGCTAGTTACAATCCCCAAGAAAGGGAACCTCAGTGAATGTAAGAACTGGAGAGGGATCATGCTTCTATCAGTGCCCAGTAAAATTCTCTGCCGTATCATCCTGGATAGAATACAAGAAACAGTTGACAAGAAGCTAAGAAAGGAACAAGCTGACTTTAGAAAGGATAAATCCTGCACAGATCACATTGCTACACTCAGGATTATCGTTGAACAATGCATTGAATGGCAGAGCTCCCTTTACATAAACTTTGTGGACTTCGATAAAGCATTTGATAGTATAGATAGGACAGTTCTATGGAAGCTCCTGAGGCATTATGGTTTACCCACAAAATGTGTAACCCTAATAAAGAACATGTACGAAAGTTTCACTGTCAATGTCATCTTTAATGGACAAGTTTCAGAAGGCTTCCAGATTGGAACTGGAGTACGACAGGGCTGCTTGCTATCTCCACTGCTTTTTCTGATAGCCATAGACTGGACAATGAAAAGATCAACAGAACACCATCGTACTGGGATCCAGTGGAACTTGTTCTCACAACTAGAAGACTTGGATTTTGCAGATGATTTAGCACTACTCTCAGAAACCCATAAACACATGCAACAAAAAACAGAAAGGCTTCAAGAAAAAGCAGCCAACTGGGTCTTAAGATCATTGTGGGAAAGACAAAGGTGATGAAAGTCAACAGCAGATCCTCCGAACCCATCTCACTAGAAAGTGGTACTGTTGAGGAAGTACAAGACTTCATCTACCTCGGGAGCAACATCAGTACAAATGGTGGAGCTGACAAAGATGTGGAGCTACGCATCAATAAAGCTCGCCATGCCTTCAGAACCCTACGCCCTGTATGGCTCTCTTCCCAACTATCCATAAACACTAAGATCCGCATTTTCAACACCAACGTTAAACCAGTTCTTCTCTATGGCTGTGAAACATGGAAAACTACTCAGTCTCTCAACAACAAACTCCAAGTCTTCATCAACAGTCGCCTCCGATACATCCTTAAGGTATGGTGGCCTAACAAAATATCAAATAAAGAGCTCTGGAAGAAAACCAAACAGGAAGAAATAAGCACTACAATCAAGAGGAGAAAATGGAGCTGGATTGGCCACACACTCAGAAAAGGTTCAACAAATACAACCAAACAAGCACTGGACTATAACCCACAAGGAAAGAGAAGACAAGGAAGGCCAAAAATCAACTGGAGACGCTCCACACTACAAGATCTTGAAAAAGTGGGGGTCACCTGGCAAGAGGCCAAAGCTATAGCCCAGAAGAGAGTGAGGTGGAGAAACATGGTTGACGCCCTATGCTCCTGAAGGGGCCAAGAGGATTAAGTAAGTAAGTAAGTAAGTATATATATATATATATATATATATATATATATATATATATATATATATATATATATATATATATATATATATATATATATAAACACAAAATCCACTAGTATTGAGTATGAATATTTTTTAAGATCGCTGTTAACCTACAGTAATCATACTAATACATTATTAAATTACTATGCAGACTAACTTACAATAAGAAGATAATTAAAGAAAAATTACAACTTTTTATACAGTAAAAGTAACAATCATTATTTAACATCTATGCAATATTAATCCATCCCGATGATGCGATACATGTAGTAGTTGAATATACTCATAGAAATGTGTACAATTGATTATATGTAATATGCAATACGTGATATTATACACATACTTATGCACATATAGCGTAGATATTATAAAGAGTAATGCTCACTAACAAGACGATATTCCTTTAGAGTAGTAGATTCGTTCCAAGTCAAATGATTTATTCTGTAATCTATTTAATGATGTTGTAGTAGAACAGCTAATAGGACATATGTTTTCAATTTGTAATTGTGAATATCATAGGTCAATTGAAGGCATTAATGATATTGTTATATATGAATAACATAGAGTGGTAAACAGGATGAGAATATTGGATCCGGTCAAAATTCGGCAAAAAATAGCACAAGTGGTCCGGCTTCATATACTATGACATGAAACCTTCATATACCCCTTCAGTCACGAAGGTAATTTTTTCAAGCAAAAAAATATTGTGTATGCTTATGTTAATGGTCTTGGGTAATTATCTGTGGAAAATAATTTTTACTTAATTACCTTTTTAATTATGCAAATTAGGCTATGGTTACAATTGTACAAATTTTGACTAATTAATTAAGTAATGCATTTAACCCGTAAATCATGAAATGAAAAATAATTAAAACTGCCGTGTAAAGCAATTAAATCTAACTTTATTTCCTCTATATGCTTTACAAACAGTGTCACAGTGTTACAAACAGTGTTACATTGTTACAAACAGTGTTACAGTGTTACAAACAGTGTTACAGTGTTACAAACAGTGCACTTTTCACAATTATCTCCAGGGTTGCATAAGGCAACACTTGAAAATGCAGTACAGGATGGGGGGGGGGGTGCGACCCCGACCTTCACCAAGGGAAACTTAACATGTTGCTCTATACAACCCTGATGTGTCTGCAGTCCAGAGGCAATCACAGTAGCCAGCCTTCGTGCTTGCCTTTTTTGCTAGGACCATTCAGACTGCTGGCCTACCTAGTGTGAAACAGTAAAAAACAGTCATTTTCCTTGGTGAGGCAAAGAAAGACGTTACGTTTTACGCATCTAACTCTACTACAACTGTTGCAGCTTTCATATTTGCATCGCTGTCCAAGATCTTTGATACACATTGGAAAATGTTTGACACCATCATACCTCACATCATACCTCACATCAGTTGCAGGCCGTTCAGCTGGTTTGGATCTCTTGGCAGGAGGACCTGTTTGGTTTTCTGGGGACATTGGTCGACCCTAGGATGGTCCATTTCTAGGATCCGTTTGGTTGACTGGCGGAGACATTGTGAGCCTAGGTCTACCAACTGCAGGTATGGGGGTGGGGTGGGGGTGGGGGTTTGGTCTACACTTGCTGTTACGAGGACATCAGCCACATCATTTCGTGCTTTTCGTGCTTTTGGGATGCCGTTTGCATACTGACTGACTTTGTCTTTCTCTTTCCAGCGTCTGACTTTGTCTTTCTCATCGATACCAACAAAACTGGAGGCAAGGGTTACAAGGTTGTCCAACCATCTCACCACAGAAATGTCACCCTCATCTGATATTTTGCTGTCCATTGACCCACGCCCTTCCTTTTTGAGTTCTTTTTCCGTTTTTAGTACGCACCCCATAAATCGGTTGGATTTGACAACACCAACGGAATGTATCCCCTTCATTTTCAGTTCTCTTATAAGCCGCATACCAGTAAAATAGTTATCAAAACACACCTTATGATTCTTTTGTTTTGGTGTGGTTTCTGCAAGTCTTAAAACCACTAATGCACCGAGTCCCAGATGCTTCGTGTCATCTGGAATTCCTGTCCCTGCATCTTGATACAACTCAAAGGCCTGCGCCCTTCCAGATTTACCACAGATAACAAAGTTTTTGACCCCAACTGGATTGGGTTTACTCTTGATGAACTGCTTAGCTGGAACTCGTCCTGTGAACGGAATCAGTTGCTCGTCTACGGAGGTAAACTCTTCACGGGGTAGTTTACGGCAGCGATCACGGACTGCATCTACAACTGGTTGTACCTTCCAGAACTTATTTTCTGGGTGAGGATCTCGAGCAGCGTTGACGTGCAGATTACTCCTGAGTTGAAAGTATCTGTTGACAGGTAATGCATTGGCAATGGTGTCAACTTTGGTTGCCCTTTGCCAATACATCCGGATTCTTGGAAAACGCAAATTTCCCATGACGATTGACACGCCAAAGAATTTCAGCATTTCAGTGGCATTGGTCCCTAAGTTTCGACCCGAGTCCTGTAAACAGTAAATGTTCGTCTGCTCTGCAAATGTATGGACATTTCCGGTTTTAAATACTTTAGGAAGTGCTTTGCATGCGTTTCCAGTCTCTCACCTAGATCGAAGTCCCCCTGCCCGGCTGTATTTCCAGGTTCGAATTGTTTTCTTGCTGAAGAATACCACCATATTTCAGCTTTCTGCTTTCGTTTTCCTTTCCCTTGTTCTGCTGATGGTGTGCCGTGTTGTGGCTCGTCATTGTCATCATCACCGCTGCCATCTGAATCACTTGGTGATGGGTTGGTAGCTTTCATCTGCAGAATCGTCACCTTCGGAGCCGGACAAGTCAAAATCCGAATCATCTAGCTGGCGCAGAACGTCATCCACGGTTACGCCTTCGCCCTGAAAAATATCTTATTTTAGATTTTTGCTTACAAAGTTTGATAAAGCCCCCCTCCCCCTAACGTAAAGCCCCCCCCCACCAATAGGCCTAGGCCTACTACAGTGCATGTTTCCACCAAGACAGGAGAGGACAACTGTGTAACGTAAGTCATGAAACACAAACCAGAGGCCATAGACTGAATTGCAGCATCAACTTTTTTCCAATAAAGCCTTAACAAATTGCTGACTTGAGTCAAAATTTACCTTGATAAATACTAAGATTCACAGTCACAGTGTGTACAATTGTACACACGAAAGTTGTAAAAATTCTCTATCCAGAATTACTGAAGCTTTGTATCGTCTGTAGCTGCCTCCGTAGTCTATATGTCTTACTAAAAGACTCTGAGTACAAAATAGTTAGTGTATCATATTATTTTACATAAAATTTTAAAAAGAAATTTACCTAATAGAGCATGCTCCAACCATGCGGCAGCCATGTTTGAGTGTGTAGTTAAGCTTTGGAACACCAGGTGTCTCCCTATGCTGGAATATAGTACTCAAATGTATAATTGTACACATGATGTCTATATGCAGTCTTAGCCTTCCACTTGCAATGGATTACCAATAGGCCACAATGTGTACAGTTGTACATGTTGTGACTATGGCAAAGGCTATTCACATTCTCGTTACCCGATCTAGGATTAAAAGACAATTCTTAGAATCTTTCGAGTTTCACAAAATGTACCTTAAGAATTTTAGCACAATAGAAATATTTTATATATTATTATTATTCTAGGAAAATGCTATAGAAATCTATAGAAATGTATAGAATTCTACAGAGAGTATTAGAATTTGTTTATAAAAATTCATAGACTAATACAGATTCTATAGAAATAAATTGTCAACTTAAATCTCTATAGATTTGTATATAATTTCATAGAATGTTATTGCATTCTACAAAGCATAACATAATATTGTATTGAGAAGTCTGTAGAAACTCTCTAATTCCATATTTCTATGTCCGCAAAAATCCTACAGAATATTCTGAAAAAAATTATACAAAATATTCTATGCAAATTTTATAGAATATTCTAAAACAAATCTATGGAATATTCTAGTTTCTGAATTCTACACAGTTGGGTCCGCAAAAATCCTATGGAATATACTATGGTAATTATATAGATTTTTTGTTAAGGGTGTGCACCCTTTTATCAAGCAGAGTGCGCATATTATTTCAATCATTCATTTCACTACATATGTGAACAACAACGAAACTGTGTTGCGCTGGGACAACACACTCTTCGGCTGTATGACACGTCTTGAATCCACCGAGGAGGGAGTGTTAACACACTCTTTACCTGAATGACATTTCTTGAATCCACCGAGGAGGGAGTGTTAACACACTCTTTACCTGAATGACATTTCTTGAATCCACCGAGGAGGGAGTGTTAACACACTCTTTACCTGAATGACATTTCTTGAATCCACCGAGGAGGGAGTGTTAACACACTCTTTACCTGAATGACATTTCTTGAATCCAGCGAGGAGGGAGTGTCAATGCACTCTTCAGCTGAATGACACTTCTTGAATCCAGCGAGGAGGGAGTGTCAATACACTCTTCAGCTGAATGACATTTCTTGAATCCAGCGAGGAGGGAGTGTCAATACACTCTTCAGCTGAATCCACCGAGGGGGGCAGTGCGAACACATTCTTCAGCTGAATGACACTTCTTGAATCCACCGAGGAGGGAGTGTCAATACACTCTTAAGCTGAATGACACTTCTTGAATCCACCGAGGAGGGAGTGTTAACACACTCTTAAGCTGAATGACACTTCTTGAATCCACCGAGGAGGGAGTGTCAATACACTCTTAAGCTGAATGACACTTCTTGAATCCACCGATGAGGGAGTGTTAACACACTCTTAAGCTGAATGACACTTCTTGAATCCACCGAGGAAGGAGTGTTAACACACTCTTAAGCTGTATGACACTTCTTGAATCCACCGAGGAGGGAGTGTCAATACACTCTTAAGCTGAATGACACTTCTTGAATCCACCGAGGAGGGAGTGTCAATACACTCTTAAGCTGTATGACACTTCTTGAATACACCGGGGAGGGAGTGTTAACACACTCTTCAGCTGAATGACACTTCTTGAATCCACCCAGGAGTGAGTGTTAACACACTCTTCAGCTGGATGACACTTCTTGAATACAAATGTAATTTTTTTATGAACGTCGTTGATTCTCCAATTTACCTATATGCGACCACATAATGCGATGAAGGAGAACTAAATATATTTATGATAGCATTTCCCTACAACCCCTGTTTCTCTGTTGTCGTAACGTCGTTCAGCACTCAGCAGGAATGGTGGTCTGCGTGAGAACCTTCCGTCGGCGGAATGAACACAACGCGACTGAAAGTCTCACGTCTCGTCTCGTTTGTTGCAGAGTCCGGCAGGAGTCTTCTGATCGAGGAAACACGAGCGACTACGAGTTACTTGTCCACAAGAACACCTCTGATCTATGTAAGTCACATGTAGCGGCTGCTCGACGTTATTATTTAAACGACGCGTGGCCGATCATAGTCCAAATATATGTTACATAATATATTGTAATCGTGTCGGGCAAAGAATACATCGTGCCAATAACGTCTACGGCTATTGAACAAATATAAAAAAATGCATCAGAACGCGCTCAATCTGACGAATAATTTCAATATTTAAAGATATTACAACCCATATAGCAAGTGGACATGGGAGCCATCGTGTTGTGGGGGAGCCATCGTGTTTTGGGGGAGCCACCGTGTTGTGGAGAAGTTAACGGTTATTCATCTACTCAACCTTCTGAGATATGTGTAAATTATTGTTGTCAAGCTTATTCACGATGCCATATGGAGATCATGTGAAGCTAATTAAGATCATGTGGGGCATACGGAGATCACGTGGAGCATATGGAGATCATGTGGAACATACAGAGATCATGTGGTGAATGCGGAGATCATGTGGAGTATATGAAGTTCATGTGCATACATAAATCATGTGCAGGATTGTGGAGATGATGTAGAGCCTACCCCTTTAGTGTATGTATACCTCACGATGCCAGGCACGAGTAATTTTCCACCAGCTGGGGAATCGACTCGTTCATAAACGTTTATTGGTGTTTATGTGTCCTGCTAATGCATAGCTGCTCTTAGATATCTAGATAATATCTAGATAATATCGCATATGAATCTTAAGCATGTCTTCTCTGAAATAACGTCGAAAATTAGAAGTTGCATAAGCACTAATGGAGTCCACTGTGTCAGTCTCTGCGTATGCGTATATCGACGCTAAACTCTCTGGGAATATGTGACCGGCAAATTCAGCTGACGTCAGTGCCTATAAGTTACGCAGCTAACTATGCGAAGATCGAAAAACTAACAGCTGGAACTGTCTATTAGGTTTCGCTATACTACTAGTGTTGGTCATTCTACAACTACACGTTGCAGTTAAACAGGTAGACCATTACGTGGGTTTACCTTTGATAATCGTCCAGTTCAACGCCATGTTTGTCAAGCGGATGTTGTTCGCCGCGCGCAACGGCACCACGACATTCGTTCAGCTGCTCACACCGATCTGCTTCACCCTGGTGGTCGTCCTGTCCACCAACCAGGACACCAGTTACAGCGCATCGCCGCTAGTCTTCAAGTGTGTATGATTTCTTTCGCTTGGCTTTTATTTGTGTGGTTTTATTGACTTCTGGCTTAGACACGTTGCCTGGATAATGATCTGGATCAACCATTCCGAATGTGGCGAGGTGTAATAAGGAGCGTATTGCGTTTTGCGAATATATTGCAGTAGTTTGTTCAAATATGCACTACAGTATTTCAAACTTTTTATTTGATATTTGATAGCCTTAGCCAAACTAGAGTCGAATACATCTAACAGTAACACGTATTCGAATACAAAAACGTTGTGCAAATGTTGAAGTATTCAAATGCGAAGACATCAACAATATTCGAAAACACATGCTGGGTATGTTAAGACGAGTTAAAATACTTAAGTAGCATTCAAATTAATTTTATTTTGATGAATGAATGTAATGCTGCTTCTTATGAAATGATACATGAGTCATGAGATATAAGGTTGGATAGGTGAATGGTGGATGTGCAATGTGGGTACAATAGCGATGGCAGCAATATATTCATCACATGCATGCAATGTTCAAATTTAACAAGATTGCCATACAAACATTCTCCAGGTGGCAATTAGACAAAGCAACCATTGCCTTATCCAAAGCCTAACAATGTTTCATCTATTTGCAGCCCACCGTTATGATATAATTTTATATGTTAACATATTCACTCTGCTAGCATTAACAATCAGCAGAATTTTTGTTTCTATTCATTAATCATCCTCTGTGAGAATGAGTGCTTTATCACATCCAACTTACACTGTTATTTTGCTAATGCTGCTTTGTGGCATGTGATTCTACTGCTTTCTTGAAGAACGCAGTTCAATCAATACGTTCATAACAATGAACTATTAAAAGACGTTAAGCTTCTATCTTGTATCGTCTTAATCTCATGGTGTTTTCTTTCGTCATACCCCACTGGAGTGACTCAAGCAAGCAAATAAACAAACAACAAGATAGACAAACATAAGAGGAAGATTAAGTGAAGTGAAGGAGTCAAAGTTACCGGGACACACAGACAAAGATAATGGTTAGAAACGACAGTTATGTCAATCCTGCTGACGTGTGTGTGCCAGTTTGTCGAACTACGGTGAAACGGTGATGGTGCTCGGCACGGGACGTACGCAGTCGTCGCTGGAGATAGCGGTCGCGAAGCAAGACCATTGCCGAGCGAGACTACCACCAGCTCGTCGACGTCAGCAAGCTGCTCAAGCCAATCTTCAATGACTACATAACAGGCGCTATGTACGACGCCTACGCGTACAAATACCAACATATGGTCGGTGCTGACTTCGCATCATTAAAAGGTAACCACTAATTCTGACCAACGAACGATAAACTACCAGTTTCCGTTGTCTCGTGGTGAGTCTTTGGAGCGTGGTTGTATCGTGGTGGCTCCTGTGTACGTGGTTGTCTCGTGGTGGGTCTTGGGAGCGTGGTTGTATCGTGGTGGGTCATGTGTACGTGGTTGTCTCGTGGCGGGTCGTGTGTGCGTGGTTGTCTCGTGGTGGGTCATGTGTACGTGGTTGTCTCGTGGCGGGTTGTGTGTGCGTGGTTGTCTCGTGGCGGGTCGTGTGTGCGTGGTTGTCTCGTGACGGGTCGTGTGTGCGTGGTTGTCTCGTGGTGGGTCGTGTATGCGTGGTTGTCTCGTGGTGGGTCGTATGTGCGTGGTTGTCTCGTGGTGGGTCGTGTGTGCGTGGTTGTCTCGTGGTGGGTCATGTGTGCGTGTTTGTCTCGTGATGGGTGGTGTGTGCGTGATTGTCTCGTGGCGGGTGGTTTGTGCGTGGTTGTCTCGTGGTGGGTCATGTGTGCGTGGTTGTCTCGTGGCGGGTCGTGTGTGCGTGGTTGTCTCGTGGTGGGTCATGTGTGCGTGTTTGTCTCGTGATGGGTGGTGTGTGCGTGGTTGTCTCGTGGTGGGTGGTGTGTGCGTGTTTGTCTCGTGGCGGTTCGTGCGTGCGTGGTTGTCTCGTGGTGGGTGGTGTGTGCGTGTTTGTCTCGTGGCGGTTCGTGCGTGCGTGGTTGTCTCGTGGTGGGTGGTGTGTGCGTGTTTGTCTCGTGGCGGGTCGTGTGTGCGTGTTTGTCTCGTGGCGGGTGGTGTGTGCGTGGTTGTCTCGTGGCGGGTGGTGTGTGCGTGGTTGTCTCGTGGTGGGTGGTGTGTGCGTGTTTGTCTCGTGGCGGGTCGTGTGTGCGTGTTTGTCTCGTGACGGGTGGTGTGTGCGTGGTTGTCTCGTGGCGGTTCGTGCGTGCGTGGTTGTCTCGTGGCGGGTGGTGTGTGCGTGGTTGTCTCGTGGTGGGTGGTGTGTGCGTGATTGTCTCGTGGCGGGTGGTGTGTGCGTGGTTGTCTCGTGGCGGGTCGTGTGTGCGTGTTTGTCTCGTGGCGGTTCGTGTGTGCGTGGTTGTCTCGTGGCGGGTCGTGTGTGCGTGTTTGTCTCGTGGCGGTTCGTGTGAGCGTGGTTACATGCATGAGTTGACGTGTGCACTTATTTCTATAATAAATATGAAAATTACTGAAAAGTTTTTTTTTGGTATATTTCTAGACGATGTTCTTCTGGCGAAGGCCTACTTTAACTACGGGGCCTACCACACGAGTCCTGTCTCCCTCAACCTCATCGACAACGCCTTGATAAGGGTTTGTTCCTCAAATGCCTATATTTGTTTTCATATATGTTTCCGCTTTGTCACCTGCTTGTAAGATACGTTTCTTAATAAAACTGACCGTGTTGAGTAGCTTGGTTGCTGCTGGTCGTCCTGGCGTTTAGGGTTAAAAAAATATCTGACATGACTTCAGAAAAAAGTTGTCCGCAATAACCCGGAAACTGTCCACGCGATAAACGCTTGTGGAACATTAAAATGCAGAGATTGTTTTATGTAATATCGGTAATTGTCCAGTGAGGGTGATTTCAAGCCGTATATGTTTGTTGGTTTATTTCTTATCTAGTTTCCCAGTGAATAGCTGGATTTTATTTTGCGTAGCAATTAAATAATAATCGATGTATCCGTGGAGTCACTTGTGGAATATCTGGGCACGTATGTGGGTTAAAAAAATATCGTATTGAAAAAGGTGGTGCAAAGAAACCCTTAATTGTAGGGCACAACACGCAGTAAATAAAACGCCGACTTATTAGGATAGTTACCCGGTCTCATCGTTTCTCTCACTCAATGCTACTTCTAAAATCTTTGCATTGGCTTTCTGTCCAATATCGAATTATTTTCAAGATATGCACAATTACATAGCAAGCACTTTCATCCAACCAACCAGCATATTTACATTCAGGACTCCTGCAACACAGACCAGACAGCTTCATTCATCTAGTTCTGGTCCACTCTTCGTTCCCAGTGCTAAGATAAACGTCGAAACTACATAAAGTCGGCATGTGGTGTTATAATATTTCGCCGTCAACTAATATTCCACCTGTTTAAACGCGCTTTCGCTCCATAGCTCCTCGGCGTAATGATCTCATTGTTCATTGCTGGAATTGCTAACCGATCAGAAAACTGCCTAACCCTTTCGTTTAGGCGCGTTGCTGAGCTTGGGTTTCCCGAGTGTTTTTGCGTATTAATATTGTGTTGTATTATATTTTCATCCAAAGCATCTACTAAAACGACAAATGGACTAGGAAGCCATTGACTCATCGAGTGTCCAACACATCTTCATTTATGTGGCTGTTCATCCCCGTTGCGCCCTTACAAAGGAGTCGATTTATTTCGTGTATTGGTGCACCGCATCGCTGCATGTGTAGCCCGGAACTGTGTGCATTTATTGGCAGTCGTTCGCATTCTCACCCGGTAGCGCTCCCTGTTTATTATTAGCTGGCGCTAATATTTTGTCAAGTATGTTGAAGCAACAAGAAATAGTTCCGTACTACTGAGCGACATTGTTGCACTATTTTTGGTACAAATAACCCATGCAGTATTCTGACAATATATATATATATATATATATATATGTATGTATGTATGTATGTATGTATGTATGTATGTATGTATGTATGTATGTATGTATGTATGTATGTATGTATGTATGTATGTATGTATATATGTATGTGTAAATATATATATATATATATATATATATATATATATATATATATATATATATATATATATTCTGTATTCTGACAATATATATATATATATATATATATATATATGTATGTATGTATGTATGTATGTATGTATGTATGTATGTATGTATGTATGTATGTATGTATGTGTGTGTGTGTGTGTGTGTGTGTGTGTGTGTATGTATATATGTGTGTGTGTGTGTGTGTATATATATATATATATATATATATATATATATATATATATATATATATATATATATATATATATATATATATATATATATATAACATATAAGGAATGCGAACGAATTTGCTAAACACGCTCATTTGCTTACTGATACCACGAAGACATCGAAATAATGTAACGCATGTTCCTCCTAGTTGAGAAGCTGACGCGCAACCTAGCGATCATATTATCATTGCAGCACTTCGCCGGCCCTGCCTACTCGATCGAGGTGACATCTCGGCCACGTCTTCAGCGTCAGAAAAACACCAAGACGAGTTTCAGGTCAATGAGTCAGAAAAACATCTGGTTTTTGGTACTGAGCATCACGGTGGGCTTGCCAGCCATCATGAGCAGCTATGTTTTCTTTCTCGTGCAGGAACGCATCACGAAAGCTAAGGAAATACAACTCATCAGGTCAGTGTCCACTGTCACGTGTATGTTGACTGCCAGTTAATTTGGCTCTCATGTGGAAATGAATTATGGTTTTCATGATGCATACGTTTAATTACCTTTTTTGAGTCTGGATTTGTAATGACCAATATTTAAATGGCCCGTCATTGTGCATGTTTTTGTTTTTATATTAATGATTGTTATGCTTATTTTGATTTTCATATTTTGAGCTAAGGGTAAACAAAAATAGTATTCAATGGTTACGGAACATGTTCCCCGTTGTCTGATTTTCAAAATAACGGGACAGAGTGGGGGGGGGCAAAACACCCATATGGGCCGAAACACTACTGTAGGGCAAAACACTCATATGGGGCGAAACACCATTGTGGGGCAAAACACCCATATGGGCCGAAACACCATTGTGGGGCAAAACACCCATATAGGCCGAAACACCATTGTGGGGCAAAACCCACATATGGGGCGAAACACCATTGTGGGGCAAAACAACCATATGGGCTGAAACACCACTGTGGGGAACACACCCATGTGGGACGAAACATCCACCCCCCATGGAGGTTCGAAAATAAGAATGTAGAAGATTGCAGTGGCATAAATGTATCTAGTGCATGCAATATATGAGTCAAATATTCAACTAAGGAAATCATAAGATTACAAACGCCCACCTCTGGGCATGTTGCTTTGGATTCCTACCCCACGGTAGGACCTCCACTAAAATGGCGACAACTTTTCTTCAGACAATGGGTATCCTAAATATTTTCCGAAAGGAATGTCCCTAACCAGCATCCGATGTCCTGAACCCTGCCGTTTGGCTCCTGTCTCCTCAAATGCCGCATAGGACCGAGTGAAATAAACTTGGAACTACTCCGTCATTGGAGGCTACATTTTAAACAAGAATATATATACACATGGACCATCATCAATAGACCAGAATCAAATGCACCATATAGCAGATGACAAACAATGCAGACGATTCCTTCTGGATAACGGTATCGCGAAAGTTCCAGATGCGGGAAATGACCACGCTTTTGTTCTAGCGAAGACTAAACTGAAATTCTCCAGATACTTTAAGAAAATAGAGATAAAGCGCATAAACACGTGATGCTATAGCACATCAACATGTGATGCTACAGCACAACAACACGTTATGCTAAAACACACCAACACGTTATGCTAAAACACACCAACACGTTATGGTAAAACACACCAACACGTGATGCTATAGCACAAAAACACGCGAAGCCACAGCACACCAACACGTGAGGCTACGACACACCAACACGTGATGCTACAGCACACTAACACATGATGCTAAACACACCAACACATGATGCTAAACACACCAACACGTGATGCTGTTCTGCAACGAAAACGAATGTATCAGCTTGGAAAGAAGGAAAGTAAAAGGAGAACGTTACAAATTATGGCAGAACTAAATATCTGTACATAATCACTAAGCTGTTGTGCAGCATAGCGAAGCAAAAATCCTGTGGCACCAAAGCAAAATAACTGAACATAATAATATTAAGATATGAATAGTTGGAATATTTTAACGCAGTACTAATTGTCAAAACAGCAGAAGATATCGAAGTACCAGATGACAGCGACTTAAGTGAAATTGAAACCATTTAATATATTGAAACCGGACCGCTTACGGAAAATGTGAGAAGAAAACATTTAGAAAACTAAAGAGCGGAAGACGTCCGGGCAGTAACACCGTAAATACCGAAATGTTAAAAGCTACCATGGAAACATCGCACGCACGCACGCACGCACGCACGCACGCACGCACGCACGCACGCACGCACGTAACTGTTAGTTTATTTTATTAGCGGGGTTCGTTTGAGCGTATTCTGGGCAGCGAATCTGGTCTTCGACTTCCTCTTCTTCCTCGTGCCGAGTGCTGGCATACTCGCAGTGCTCTTCTTCAGCGAGGGCAGCATGCTTGTTTCCAACGAGGCCGCCTTGTACTTCGCCTTCCTCCTCGCTCTGTATGGCTGGGCCAATCTTCCACTCATGTACATCGCATCGCTGTTCTTCGATAGAACAGGCGACGTGTTCAGCTGGTTGTCGCTGTACCATCTACTAACAGGTTGGTAGTATTCATCTTATTTATTCGCGACCCCGGTGAACTCGTAATTGCGAGTCGACAACTGGGGCTCCTTTTTAAATGTTTAGTCCTCGACTGGTAATTACCAATTCATGGGGGCCTTGAACTCTATCTACATGTCGTGAACTCGTACTCAGTGAACGTACGAGTGCATTCGAACGCAGCACTAATGTCGCCCTTTGACGAACGCCTCCCATATCTGACGCCTTCCGCCAATCAGGAGGGCTCCCAGTGTAACTTGTCGTTGATAGAGTGTTGCAATCTACTTTCCAAATTATACCCACTTACGAGCTACTAGATAATAATAATAAATAATTATAATTACAATAATAATAGCATTTATTTATAATACGTTGTATATATGGAATAAAAGTTCTGTTCAGAGGCATATAAATAAAGAATCGAAAAAAAATTACTAACTGCTTGCACAGTAACCATAGTTGACGTAAATATATACAAAATATAAATATATTATATCAGAGTTAATACGAATGTAGTAAAGATACGTTCTTATATAACGCCTTATATATTGGGACTGTTTAAAACGCTTTACACTTCTACTCCTGGTAGACCTGTTCATTCCAATGCCATGTCGACTTCTCTGGCAAGCATTCAGCCACGCTGCAATTACTACGCGAATGCTCTTCGTTCACATTCTACAAATGAGACTAGGCATAAAACTGATCATGTGTAAAACATAAGCTATTAGAATGCATTAAATTACGCCGAAACGTTGCTATAAAATGGGTACAAAGAGAAACAAGTCGAGGGAATGTGACGCGGGGTGGATGTGCTGAGAGTCTGACGTGAAATGGATGTCTTGAGAGACAGTGACGTGTGGTGGATGTGCCGATACATTGTAACGTAAGATGGATGTGTCGTGTGTGGTGTGCTGAGAGAATGACGGTCGACGATGATAGTTCGTCGTTTTCAGGATTCTGCATCAACTACATCATGACAGTGTTGGGCGGAACCGCGTTCGCTAAGGGCCTGCACAGCTTCTGCGTGGCGACGATGCCTAGTTATTGCCTCGGACGCTGCATCTACGTCTACCTAACAAATTATTACAACACTCAACTGTGCCAGGGCGAACTGCAACGGATTAACTGTGCCGTAGGCACCATACATTCCTGCTGCCCAGGTAAAGACAAACACTCCTGCTCTCCAGGTAAACCAAACACCACTGCTGTCCAGGTAAATACAAACATCCCTGAAGTCCACGTAAAGACAAATATCCCTGCTGCCCATGCAGAGGCACATACCACTACTCTCCAAACAAATACAAACGTCCATGTTGTCCAGGTAAATACAGACATCTCTGTCGTCAACGTAAAGACATACACCCCTGCTCTCCAGGTAAAAACACACATCTTTGCTGTCCAGGTAAATACACAATTGTGTGCGTGTGTGTGCGTACGAGCTTGCTTGCGTGCGTGCGTGCGTGCGTGCGTGTTTTTTATAAGTGATCAGTCTTAACTATTATGTCTATCCTCCAGTAAATATAGTGATTTGATGTAGAAACGTGCGAATTGACGAAGGAATGCACCATCTACCAAATGAACCCTATCGCCTTCAAGGAAGGTGGTATTGGGCATTCCTGTTCTCACTGGCAGCCCACGGAGTCATCTATGTGACGTTGCTAGTAGTGAACGACTCGAGCGTTTTGCATGTTCTGTGGTACAAATTCACGTGCGTCGGTGACAATGATGATTACAGGTTAGACAACGTACAAACGGCAGCGGTCAGATCACAGTTTCAGGTTAGACAACGTACAGACAGCAGGGGTTAGATGCATAGGGATATTGGTGGTAACATTTCAGAAACACCGGTAGGCGTATTAATAATGTCCTAAAACTCAATGTGACGGTACGCATGTTTGCGACCTGATTAGTTCGATTTTGAACAGATATCGTGAAGTTTTATAATTTGTTTTGGGTTAATTTGTTTACAGTCACACAAAATATCAACGTGGCCATCAATCGGAAACCGAAGTGTGGTCTGTCCCCACAACACAGGACGCCGTATAACGTCAGAGATACGTGAACTCATCTGTTGATTCATAGCGCTCTGTCCAGTTTGTAGTGCTACAAAAAAAAATTACTAAATAAGGACAAAACACCATATATACAACTAAAACACCATATATATATATATATATATATATATATATATATATATATATATATATATATATATATATGATTTTATATGAATTGTTTTACTACAACGTATTTTTGGATGTGGCACTATATAAAATAATAATAATAATTATTATTATTATTATTATTATTAATGCTTCCCACTTAAAAAAAACATTAGGTCAATCTTTAAATACACCATGCAAATCAAATAAAACAGGTAGAAAGAGTACAACGAGTAGAACAAGTAGAAGAAAGAGTGGAAAGTGTAGAACAAGGAGAAAGAGTAGAACAAGTAGAACAAGGAGAAAGAGTAGAACAAGGAGAAAGAGTAGAACAAGTAGAACAAGGAGAAAGAGTAGAACAAGTAGAACAAGGAGAAAGAGTAGAACAAGTAGAACAAGCAGAAAGAGTAGAACAAGTAGAACAAGGAGAAAGAGTAGAACAAGGAGAAAGAGTAGAACAAGTAGAACAAGGAGAAAGAGTAGAACAAGGAGAACGAGTGGAACAAGTTAGACAAGTAACGCTTTTTTTGGTCAAAGAAGTGTAAACAAAAAACAAGATGCAAACAATATAGACGCAACATTAACAGTCTCTTTGAAGAATGTAGACGGTAGTAGATAAGAAAAGTGACATACAAAGTAGAAAACAAGCCGATCTGGACAATAATAAGCAGAAAAGCTCTCATCAGAACATCAGTTTATTTTATTAGCGGGGTTCGTTTGAGCGTATTCTGGGCAGCGAATCTGGTCTTCGACTTTCTCTTCTTCCTCGTGCCGAGTGCTGGCATACTCGCAGTGCTCTTCTTCAGCGAGGGCAGCATGCTTGTTTCCAACGAGGCCGCCTTGTACTTCGCCTTCCTCCTCGCTCTGTATGGCTGGGCCAATCTTCCACTCATGTACATCGCATCGCTGTTCTTCGATAGAACAGGCGACGTGTTCAGCTGGTTGTCGCTGTACCATCTACTAACAGGTTGGTAGTATTCATCTTATTTATTCGCGACCCCGGTGAACTCGTAATTGCGAGTCGACAACTGGGGCTCCTTTTTAAATGTTTAGTCCTCGACTGGTAATTACCAATTCATGGGGGCCTTGAACTCTATCTACATGTCGTGAACTCGTACTCAGTGAACGTACGAGTGCATTCGAACGCAGCACTAATGTCGCCCTTTGACGAACGCCTCCCATATCTGACGCCTTCCGCCAATCAGGAGGGCTCCCAGTGTAACTTGTCGTTGATAGAGTGTTGCAATCTACTTTCCAAATTATACCCACTTACGAGCTACTAGATAATAATAATAAATAATTATAATTACAATAATAATAGCATTTATTTATAATACGTTGTATATATGGAATAAAAGTTCTGTTCAGAGGCATATAAATAAAGAATCGAAAAAAAATTACTAACTGCTTGCACAGTAACCATAGTTGACGTAAATATATACAAAATATAAATATATTATATCAGAGTTAATACGAATGTAGTAAAGATACGTTCTTATATAGCGCCTTATATATTGGGACTGTTTAAAACGCTTTACACTTCAACTCCTGGTAGACCTGTTCATTCCAATGCCATGTCGACTTCTCTGGCAAGCATTCAGCCACGCTGCAATTACTACTATTGGGCATTCCTGTTCTCACTGGCAGCCCACGGAGTCATCTATGTGACGTTGCTAGTAGTGAACGACTCGAGCGTTTTGCATGTTCTGTGGTACAAATTCACGTGCGTCGGTGACAATGATGATTACAGGTTAGACAACGTACAAACGGCAGCGATCAGATCACAGTTTCAGGTTAGACAACGTACAGACAGCAGGGGTTAGATGCATAGGGATATTGGTGGTAACATTTCAGAAACACCGGTAGGCGTATTAATAATGTCCTAAAACTCAATGTGACGGTACGCATGTTTGCGACCTGATTAGTTCGATTTTGAACAGATATCGTGAAGTTTTATAATTTGTTTTGGGTTAATTTGTTTACAGTCACACAAAATATCAACGTGGCCATCAATCGGAAACCGAAGTGTGGTCTGTCCCCACAACACAGGACGCCGTATAACGTCAGAGATACGTGAACTCATCTGTTGATTCATAGCGCTCTGTCCAGTTTGTAGTGCTACAAAAAAAAATTACTAAATAAGGACAAAACACCATATATACAACTAAAACACCATATATATATATATATATATATATATATATATATATATATATATATATATATATATATATATATATATATATATATATATATATATATATATATATGATTTTATATGAATTGTTTTACTACAACGTATTTTTGGATGTGGCACTATATAAAATAATAATAATAATAATTATTATTATTATTATTAATGCTTCCCACTTAAAAAAAACATTAGGTCAATCTTTAAATACACCATGCAAATCAAATAAAACAGGTAGAAAGAGTACAACGAGTAGAACAAGTAGAAGAAAGAGTGGAAAGTGTAGAACAAGGAGAAAGAGTAGAACAAGTAGAACAAGGAGAAAGAGTAGAACAAGGAGAAAGAGTAGAACAAGTAGAACAAGGAGAAAGAGTAGAACAAGTAGAACAAGCAGAAAGAGTAGAACAAGTAGAACAAGGAGAAAGAGTAGAACAAGGAGAAAGAGTAGAACAAGTAGAACAAGGAGAAAGAGTAGAACAAGGAGAACGAGTGGAACAAGTTAGACAAGTAACGCTTTTTTTGGTCAAAGAAGTGTAAACAAAAAACAAGATGCAAACAATATAGACGCAACATTAACAGTCTCTTTGAAGAATGTAGACGGTAGTAGATAAGAAAAGTGACATACAAAGTAAAAAACAAGCCGATCTGGACAATAATAAGCAGAAAAGCTCTCGCAGAACATCAGATGATACCGCGTTGCGTCCACGTGTTGCGTCTATAAAAAAAGCGCATTCTATCGAAATGAGCACACATTGTAATGTTGTTGCATTTGAGAAAGATATGTACTTATTAATTATTCAAAAGAAAAATTACATTAACATTACACGTTTGCCAAAATGCACTTTGCGTCATTGCATTCAGACACTGCATTGTTAATATTCAGTATGATTATCATGCAGTGGCTATAGTAAGGAACATACAAGCCACATTTCATGAAGATTCATCAAACAGTATGTTGTTTTTGTCACATTTCTTAGTCCCGCTTCAGTTTATGTTATTATTGAAACCTGCACTGTAACACTACGAAACAAGTTTTCTAGCAACAACACATTTGGTTAAATTGGCCATCAATCAGTGAACTAAACGTGACATGTTTGGTGCAAACCGGAGTAATAAGTACGACATAAATGTGTATTTAATGAACATTTTCCGTTATACAAAAATGTGAATATCTTCTCCAAGACGACACCCTTATAATACTATTAATAATAATGCATTAATGCTGATAACAATTTAACCATAAAATGTATTGGACATCCCAAGTCCAAACAAACAGTCAAGTTTGTCTAAATATATTTAGTTTACACTATGTGGCCATCATAAACTGGTGGGTGTCATTTTCCGACAAACATCATTCCTTCCAAAAACACCAATATCCCAATGCTAAAAGGTAATAAACCAGTGGTTAGTACACATTGATATATGACAGTCCACTACCAGAGTCAACAGGCTTTCAAGTGTGTTGGACTTTGTTTTAAAATGATTCTAACTGCTCTTGCTAATTGATCTGTGTTAAATGGAATGCCCTCTCCAGAACAACATCAATAAGCATATGTATGTATACATTACTATGTTCAATGTTCTTACATAGGCGTTGGTTATGTCATATTAGACGGGAATAATCTTAAAATATGTAGAAGACATATGTTATGCAAGTATAGCTGAGAGTGAAACCAAAGGCATTGTTTTGGGCCTTTGCACCTATAAGAGGGCCTGAAAACTAACCATTTGCAACTACAATGAAGAATATCGCGCAAGTGGTTTACTGGGAAAATGTTCTAAAAGTGCGAAATTCTTGTCTAATGTATGTTTTTGTGTAGGCTGACATAATCATCAGTGTTTGCAATTGTGACCAATCAGCGGCGAGCAGCCCCTTAATCACCAACGCGCCTGTGACGTAGGCAGTATTGACCACGTGTGTTTTAACGTGGTTGAGATGTGCAGTTACATTTTTATTTGCTTTTATGTTAGATTTACACGCAGCAAGAACTCTTACAATGCTGTACTTTGCAGCATTCGTATGTAGACATGATTAAGGGAGGTATGGAGAATTGTCTTTTTTTCGATTTCCTCTGGAAAAACAGACAGTAGTGAAGCAGTGGATTCACAACTGCGGGCGGGCTGGTTGGAAGCCCATGTTATATTATGATGCTAGACTTTGTTCAGCCCATTTTGAAGAGTAATTTTTTTAAGTTGATATATTTTGATCAACTTATGGGTCAAGATCCTTCAAAACGTCGGCGACTGAGGACGTTAAAGCTTGAAGCGGTACTAACAATCTTCCAGCATGTACCTCAGCCGAAGGCTTCGACACGACACAAACACTCGATCAAAAGAATTGTCAAGTCGGTACGCGATGAGGTTAGTAAACAATGAATGCATGGACTATCTTGCCAAATAAGTTGATTTTAGACGCAAACAGCGTGTCCATACTTATTGGCAAGTATGTGACTAAAATCGTCTACGTCAACGATCAGGCGTTTAAAGTTGGAGTTGTGGAAGACCTAGTCAGCACTCTTGACGTAGGATTTTGAACAAATATGGCGCTGCCCATGCAAAAAAGATTTTCGGTATTCAACGAGGTGTACTTAATTAACCACTTGCATGATATTCTTGATTATAGTTACAAATGGTTAGTCTACAAGAATTATTATAGGTGCAAAGGCCCCCAAAAAGCCGTTGGTTTCACTTTAACTATAATATATCTTGTCAAAGACCTTCACGGGCTATGGCTGATATCAGGAAGAAGAAAAAAGGTAACTCGTTCGAACTGTATTATTAAAAAAAATAATGAAATAATGTTGTGTGACTATCGAGAATATATTTTACTTCTAACGACTGAGTAGTGTGTTGTACATAATGCAAAACCGGAAAACAACAAGGTTTTGAATCGCATGTTCTGGAGAGGATATTTGTTTAACACGTGTTATAACATGTTATTCTATAACAAAGGTAAACATATATTTTGAATACTTTCACAGCTCTATTGACATTTCTGTAAAACAATGCATTTAGTTTGTTACTTCAATGCATTTAGCTAATAATTATTGGAAAATAATGAGGTTATTTGACAATTTAATATACTTTTCATCTTGTTTTTAGAATGTCATAAGAAGTTATCACGACAGCAAATGTGAACTATACACATTTTTAGTACATTAATCATTTTATATTTGGTAATTGTTATTCCATATTGTTGTAGAGTTAAGAATGTTAAATTGAATCAATTACCACGCTAGCATATCATGCGTTAAACAAATGTCCTCTCCAGAACATTTGGGCATTACTGTTATGATATCTTACAATGTCAACGTCTGAATACATTTGAAGCCCTAATGAAATGTCAAAACAACAATGTATTTTGCCTGTTTTATCAATGCATTTAGTTAATATTGAAAAATAATGAGGGTAATTAAGAATCGTATATAACTTTAATCTGTTGTTCAATGTTTAAGAAGCCCGTGTCTTAGAATATTGGGTGTAAATCCGGAAATGTGATTGTTTTGGATCAAACAACTGTTCATTTAAGCAACCAGCGTGTTCCTATTCGCTACGATCATCTAGTTATGGTATAGTTTTATTCCCAGAGTTCAAACAAATGTCGGAACTAGGGCTGCTCAAACTCCCTCGTCGTTAGCGTTAAGTCTGCAGGAAACATATTAACATTCCGGATCATCCTTTCCTCGCTCAAACTCCCTCGGCGTTAGCGTTAAGTCTGCAGGAAACATATCAACATTCCGGATCATCCTTTCCTCGCTCAAACTCCCTCGTCGTTAGCGTTAAGTCTGCAGGAAACATATTAACATTCCGGATCAACCTTTCCTCGCTTAAACTCCCTCGTCGTTAGGATTAAGTCTACAGGAAACATATTAACATTCCGGATCATCCTATCCTCGCTTAAACTCCCTCGTCGTTAGGGTTAAGTCTGCAGGAAACATATTAACATTCCGGACCATCCTTTCCTCGCTCAAACGCCCTCGCCGTTAGCGTTAAGTCTGCAGGAAACATATTAACATTCCGGATCATCCATTCCTCGCTTAAACTCCCTCGTCGTTAGGGTTAAGTCTGCAGGAAACATATTAACATTCCGGACCATCCTTTCCTCGCTTAAACTCCCTCGTCGTTAGCGTTAAGTCTGCAGGAAACATATCAACATTCCGGATCATCCTTTCCTCGCTCAAACTCCCTCGTCGTTAAGGTTAAGTCTGCAGGAAACATATTAACATTCCGGACCATCATTTCCTAGCTCAAACTCTCTCGTCGTTAGCGTTATGTCTGCAGGAAACATATTAACATTCCGGACCATCCTTTCCTCGCTCAAACTCTCTCGTCGTTAGGAAAACGCAGGAAACATATTAACATTCCGGACCATCCTTTCCTCGCTTAAACTCCCTCGTCGTTAGCGTTAAGTCTGCAGGAAACATATCAACATTCCGGATCATCCTTTCCTCGCTCAAACTCCCTCGTCGTTAGGGTTAAGTCTGCAGGAAACATATTAACATTCCGGACCATCCTTTCCTAGCTCAAACTCTCTCGTCGTTAGCGTTATGTCTGCAGGAAACATATTAACATTCCGGACCATCCTTTCCTCGCTCAAACTCTCTCGTCGTTAGGGTTAAGTCTGCAGGAAACATATTAACATTCCGGACCATCCTTTCCTAGCTCAAACTCCCTCGTCGTTAGCGTTATGTCTGCAGGAAACATATTAACATTCCGGACCATCCTTTCCTCGCTTAAACTCTCTCGTCGTTAGGGTTAAGTCTGCAGGAAACATATTAACATTCCGGACCATCCTTTCCTAGCTCAAACTCTCTCGTCGTTAGCGTTATGTCTGCAGGAAACATATTAACATTCCGGACCATCATTTCCTCGCTTAAACTCCCTCGTCATTAGCGTTCTCATTCAACAGTTGGTGACTTAAACATTATAAAACTATTTTAGATTCTCTAATCCTTTTGTCTTAACGCGCTGCTGACCTCGGGTCCTCAATAATTGTTGGGTAATATATTGTTTCTTATTGTATTACATTGTTTTTATTGAGAACTGAAATGTGCATAAGAATAGCCATGCATCACAAAACGATTGTATAGTACCAAACAAAACATGGTGTTCCGCCAAACCATGAGAGACGACAGAATAAAATACTAACCAGTCAATATAGTGAATATTTGCAACAATTTCTTTTAGAAGTAAATTGTATGATGACTACGACGTGAGGGAGGAAGCCATACGCATACAGGTACCACTACTTAAATATATATTTGTATTAAGCATGTTGCATTGACAAAAGTTCGGCCAAGTTCGTGTTGTCGTTTTAAAAAACATGTTGAAACATGTTGGGGTTCCATATAGTATTGTACTGGTGGTGGTGCGATTTAGTTTCTCAAAAAATAATGAACTGGTCATTTAAGATTGTTCGTAAGTTTTGTGGTGGTAATGGCATGGTTATTATACGCGTCAAGGCTTTGCCTTTCCCCTAATTGTAAGGAATGGACGCTGTTCCAAACCCTGTGATGGCGAAATGAATAGTATTAGCTATTTCTGATCACCGATTGCGTCTTGGAGTTCCTTTATGTTGAACGGAGTCATTTACATGGTGTTTATTACGACAGCGCACGAAGCCATCAGACAGCGAGATTGTCGTCCTGAACAACCTGACGAAGGTCTACTGCGGCATGTCGACGACATGTCATACCCGTCTGGCGGTCGACGGCGTCTCGGTCGGCGTCCGGCAGGCCGAGTGCTTCGGTCTGCTGGGTGCCAACGGCGCCGGTAAAACGTCCATCTTCAAGATGCTGGTCGGGGACGTGCTCGTGACGGAGGGAGGGGCCTACCTCAAACGACACTCTGTCTTGAAAGACATCATAAAGGTCACCGTCTTAATTTATTTCAGTGTTTGTGCTCTTCCCTTGTGTTGGTTAGGGCAGCGTGTTGCGAAGGTCTAAAAGACAATCGCGCGACTTAACTTAAACAATCTGCAACCTCTTACAATAGCTGCCAGTGGTGTTGATGAGAGTGGTGGTGGTGGTGATTGTGGTGGTTGTGGGTGTTGTGGTGGTGGTGGGTATGGTGGTGGTGGTGATGGTTGGTGGTTGTGGGTGTCGTGGTGGTTGTGGTGGTGGTGATGGTTGGTGGTTGTGGGTGTCGTGGTGTTGGTGGGTATGGTGGTGGTGGTGATGGTTGGTGGTTGTGGGTGTCGTGGTAGTTGTGGTGGTGGTGATGGTTGGTGGTTGTGGGTGTCGTGCTGGTGGTGGGTATGGTGGTGGTGGTGATGGTTGGTGGTTGTGGGTGTCGTGGTGGTTGTGGTGGTGGTGATGGTTGGTGGCTGTGGGTGTCGTGGTGGTTGTGGTGGTGGTGATGGTTGGTGGTTGTGGGTGTCGTGGTGGTGGTGGGTATGGTGGTGGTGGTGATGGTTGGTGGTTGTGGGTGTCGTGGTGGTTGTGGTGGTGGTGATGGTTGGTGGTTGTGGGTGTCGTGGTGGTGGTGAGTATGGTGGTGGTGGTGATGGTTGGTGGTTGTGGGTGTAGTGGTGGTTGTGGTGGTTGTGGTGGTTGTAGGTGTGGTGGTGGTGATGGTTGGTGGTTGTGGGTGTCGTGGTGGTTGTGGTGGTGAATGTATCGACATTTCATTTTGGAAATGTTACCGCACGACATGTATATGTGTGTGTTTGTGTGTGTGTGTGTGTGTGTGTGTGTGTGTGTGTGTGTGTGTGTGTGTGTGTGTGTGTATGTGCGCGCGCGTGTGTGTGTGCGCGTGCGTGCGTGTATGTATGTATGTATGTATGAATGTTTGTATATATGTATGTATGTGTCTATGTATGTATATATGTATGTATGTATGCATGTATGCATGCATGCATGCATGTATGTATGCATCATAATGTTATTTGATTTACATTCTATTCTATACCTATAATTTATAAGCTTTGTTTAACGTTTTATGTGGAATTACATTTTGTACAGCGCTTCAATGGAAATTGCGCTTGATAAAATGTTTATTATTATTATTATATTATTGTTATTAGTATAATGTTGTGTATCCTGACATTATACAATCACGTTCGAACTACCAAGTTTTGCCGTTCGGAGGATAGGTAATTTTGCTAGTACATCTAACAATACATCTAACAATACATCTAACAATACATCTAACAATACTTCTAACAAGGAGCAAATAGCAAAGACATGCGTTGACAACAACGTGTTCGCATTAGTCCAGATTCATTAATGCAGTCGTAAACACGTCAATTCCGTTGCAAGTTGTAGGAGGGTTCAAATTGCCCGAAAGAGTTTATGGTAAGCTAAAAGCTTAACATAAGCCCATTTTTCTATTGGGAAATCAACGGTAATTTTCATAAATGTCTATTCACCACGTCTCAGTACTCATTTCATGTTGCGTGCTGTTCTTTGTAAGCGTCCGGACACAAGGAGATGAAGGTATGCAAGCCTAACCGTAGCTAACCCCATCTCTAGCTAACCCCATCCCTAACTAACCCCATATCTAGCTAACCCCTTCCCTAGCTAACCCTAACCAACAAGTGGTTTACAGAAGATATAACCATTCCCAAAGGCATAGGTTCACGGGAAAAGTTAACAGTTTGCTTGCAAAGACAGACAGCCGTAGCAATCGCAAATAGCATGGTACTGACCGGTTGCCAAAATGAAAATTTGGTAAAAATTAGGGGGTATGGCACCAGTTTGTGAGGGAGCAGGTAGCTATTTTGCACTAGAACAGTCATTGGTGATATTTGTTATGTGACCCAATGCACTGGTGATATTGTGTAGCAAATTTGGACAGAATAATCGTATTTTGGTTGTGTCACAGCCACTGGAAGCATTGCGTATATCAACATTTTCAAGTGTGGCCGCAATGGGTATCTGGTCATGTGATACCCCTTTATGATGGCGTATCCAAATCAAACAGTACGCCATGTACCCGATCAAGTAGAAGCATGAAAGCAATCACATAAACAATAAAATTTAGCAAGTCTGACACAATGGAAATCACCCAAAATCCTGTTAAATGTGACAAATAGTCACTTTTCTGACAAAGTTGCGCCATATTTGGTTAAAAATCAAGCAATTATATAAATATTAATTTGAAAATAAGTAGGTGGTATATTTAAAGAGACAGCAAGTAGGTTTCATTGGTTCGTAATGCTCTAGAAATCTAGTGTACATGGTTAATGATTTATCAGGTGTAAAAATTGACCTATATTTAAATTATGTGACTGGTTTTCAGCTAATATTATGGGCAGGGCATTGTTTTGATTTGGCTGTGAAACAAATAATAATGACGTTACAAGCAGGAATGTTCCATAATGGGTTTACATATACATTGTGCCGCAACTTGATATAAAATTTGACATTTTCTCAAAAATCATATCATCTGACATAACTGCATTTGAGCAGGCACATTGGCAGGTTTGCTGGAAGAACATGTTGGCAGTGTAACTGTGGATTTTTAGATGATTTCAATAGGCGGAAGGATTTTTGGCAATTTTTTCACCACAATGCACGTGTGCGTAGTAATTCATGCAGAAATTGGTAAACATTGATGGGCATGACACGTTCAGCCATTTTAAAAGAGTTAGAAATGTATAATTTTGACTAAACTCCATCAGCATGTCAATGAAATGATGATGACGGCAGGTAAGAAATTTCAGAATTTTTTATGGTCAAGTTTTCTTATAATCATGCAAAACGTTAACATGGCCACCAATGAGAAATGTAACTGAGTGCTGAACCCTGTACTGAGTAGGAGGGGTGTACTGAACAGTAGGGCTGTACTGAACAATACGACAACGACGACGACGACGATATTCCCATCCAAATAAAGTTCTAGAAGACCATTGAAACGTCAGCAAGGCCTAAAGGTCAACATATGTTTTATTGAAAAAGCAGAATGTGTTAACTGATGCGTGATGATTAATTTCATCGGTTGCCCGCAGTACGTATGAGTGCGAAGCGCTGTTCACGCGACTCGTCATCATGGTCGACGGCAAGTTCCGTTGTCTCGGCACTCCGCGGCATCTCAAGAAGCGGTTCGGCGGGGGCCATTCCCTCAAGATCCGCGTCCTCAGCACCTGCGACTCGGGCCACATCGTCGACCTGAAGGCCTACGTTGCTGTCAAATACCCGAGTAGTGCACTGACGGAAGAGAACATTTTCGAGCTGACGTACACCGTTGGTGATGTTACTATTCTGTCAGTGAGGTTACGTTGGACGAGATATTCCTGAAGTTTGCGAAATGTCGAAAGGATTCAACATAATGTCGGAAGCTTCCATTGTATTCAGCTGACGAAAATGGCACGCGTGCCCAAAGTACAAGACGATATAACGTAATTTCGACTTAAAAAAAGAAAAAATTTCACATTTGGTGTCACGATGAATAAATATTTTGTCAATTAGCTGTGTTAAATATTTGTCGATAATGCATAGTTCTATAGAATCATATATAAGAAAACGATGAAGATAATAAGTCACCTGGAGTGGATGGAATTCCACCAAAACTACTACTGGAAACAGTCGAAAGGGTGCAACTTTAGTATGCCAATTACAAGTGTTCAACTTGTCATTAAAACAGGGAGTGGTTCTTCGTTAATGGAAAGAGGGTTAGGGTTAGGGTTAACTGTGATGCGTCATCAACGTAGCCGACGATTATTATTTATAGTTCTAGCCCATAGTATTCTTCTGTTTATGTCACTCGCGCTGTCGCTCAACCCAGGATTATCGAGTAATCTCCGCCCATTTATGTTAATAGCCCGAAACATTGATAGGAAAAAAAATTACGCGGGCGGGCGCGCGGGAAATAGGAACGAACGGATTTTGCGAAATTCACGCATTCCACAGGGCATCATTAAGCCTGAACATTGGACACTGGCGTCGGAATATATTCGAGGATATATTTTGGCAGGTGCTGCCTTTCGTTCTCAAAGAATCGAGAACTCGAAGCCAGGTTTGACAGCACTGGCGGTGGCGAGACGTGGCTTGACAGCCGCGTTTGCCTCGCCTCGCCTCGAGTGCTGCTGGTAGCAGACTAAGACCTCGGTCACGTGGCCGACACCTGATTATGCAGTGTAGTGTGTCTGGCCGGACAACCGACGCGAAATAATTGGGCGTTTGCTTCGTGTCCGAGGACTTAGTATATTCTCCTAACATAGGAGGGGGTGCTGTGATACTCTCCAAATTTTCGTCGGCTTGCGCATGCGCACTGCCGGATGTTGTGATCGTGGGTGTGTGTTTGAACAAATTATCAACGCCGAAATTCTAACTGATATACACGCACGCACCCAACCACCCCTCCCCACACATGTATATATCCTGACTTCCGGCTACTTGGACTTGGTGCAGCGACTTGAATTTGGTGTAGATCATTTACAGAAAAACGCGGTATATCAAATAGAATAAGTATTACTATTGCATATATATTATACACAAACGTATTGTAGACATATATTAGGAAACAGGTTTTGTTAATTATTAGTCAGAGGGAGTATTTTAGAGTAAGTTAGTTTCGGATTCTGTCAGGGAATTCGGCGAGCGTTAATAGGGTTGTTTACCACGTATGGGTAAAATACGGTGATGTTAACATGACATCACAGGGCGGATGTCTTCCTCGATGAAGTCAACGGCCAGGACGGAAGGGCTCCAAGATGAGTTCAACGACCACGTGTTCAGGACCAAGGCGAGCCACATTTTTTTTTTTTGGTGGATATCGGCTGTGGTCAACCAGCCTGGAGAGGGATGGGCTCCGCTAGGTTGCAAATCTGCCCTAGACACACCATGATCATGAAAACCAGTTTGAATCACATACCGGATCGGTCGCAGCCCGGGTCAAAAATGACCGCGCCTCCCGCCGTACATCAGGACGGGGGTGTTAAGTATGCTACTGGTGCCCCTACCAAAAAGATACGTGGAAGAAACGACATCACCATCGGCACATGGAATGTCAGGACATTGAGAGCTGCAGGAAAACTGAAAGAACTCACACATGAGATGGAGAGATACAGATGGAACCTGCTTGGACTCGCCGAGATGCGATGGAAAAGCTTTGGTGAAACATCGACCGAAGAAGGACACAAGGTCTACTTCAGTGGCAAGAAGGACAAACACGAACAAGGCGTTGGGTTTCTTGTTCACAAAGACATCGTGAACACTGTCATGGGTTGTCGCCCTATCTCCAGCAGGCTCATCACCATCCGCCTGAAGGCAACTCCCTTCAACATGACAGTCGTACAAGTTTATGCCCCAACGTCTGATTATGACGACAGTGAGGTGGAAGATTTCTATGGCCAGCTGCAAGAAGTCATAGAGGAAACGCCAAAGAAAGACAATCTTATTGTACTAGGAGACTGGAATGCAAAAGTGGGAAAGGATGCGCAGAACAACTGGCAAGACACTTGCGGACCTTTCTGCAACACGGAAACAAATGAGAGAGGTCACAGGCTCCTCGAATTTGCAATGTACAATGAGCTGATGCTGGCTAACACATTTGGCCCACACAAAACATCTAGAAGATGGACCTGGCACAGCCCAGATGGAAAACATCACAATCAGATCGACTACATCTTGGTGAAACGGCGCTTTCACACAGGAGTGAACATTGCCAGGACACGAAGCTTTCCAGGAGCAGATATCGGAAGTGATCACGACTTGCTGATGACATCCTTCCACATTCGCCTGAAGAGGATCAGCAAACCAAAGCCAACAAGAATCAAATTTGACATCGAGAAACTTAAGGATCCTGATGTAGCAGAAGCATTCAAAGCAATGATAGGTGGGAAATTTGCACCACTTATCATACTGGATGACAAATATACCGACGTGAACTTGCTGACCAACACCTTCAACAAAATAGTGACCAACACAGCCCACGAGATCCTTGGAAAACACCGTCGGACAAAGAAACCATGGGTCACAACAGACATCCTAGATCTTTGTGACAAAAGCAGGGAATTGAAAAGGAGAAAATGTGATCCTGAAGGTGCAGCAAAATACAGAGAAGTCAACAAGAAGATTAAACAAGATATGAGAAGAGCAAAAGATAACTGGATAGCAGAACAATGCTGTGAAATTGAAGACAGCTTGAGCAAGAACAACAGCAAGAAGGCTTATCAAATAGTGAAAGACCTGACATCAGTGAAGAAAGGGATAACTACCACTATCCAAGACAAATCATGGAAATGCCTGACAGAAGAACAGCAGATCCTCAATCGATGGACAGAATACTGCTCAGAATTGTACAGCCACAACACCAACGGAGACCCAGTAGTACTAAATTGTACACAGACTACTGAAGAGGACGACTACCCCATTCTTCGTGAGGAAGTGGAGGCTGCAGTAAAGTCTCTGAAAAAAGGAAAGTCAGCTGGAATTGATAACATACCAGCAGAACTGGTTCAAGCTGGGGGAGAAGCCTTGATTACCACACTTACAACAATCTGCAACAAGATCTGGCAGACAGGAAAATGGCCCACCCCATGGACTCAGTCACTGATCATAACACTTCCCAAGAAAGGCAACCTACAGATGTGCCAAAATTACAGAACAATCAGCCTCATCAGCCACCCGAGCAAAGTCATGTTGAAGATATTACTCAACAGACTCAAACCCCAGGCAGAAGAGATTATCGCTGAAGAACAAGCGGGTTTTCGAGCAGGACGGAGCACCAGTGAACAGATCTTCAACCTTAGAATCCTTTGCGAGAAACACCTTCAACATCAGCAAAGCCTGTATCATGTCTTTATAGATTTCAAGAAGGCCTTTGATAAGGTATGGCATGCGGCCCTATGGGCAACCATGAGGAAGTACAACATTGGTTCCAAGCTTGTCCGAACCATTGAACACCTATATGACAATGCCACCAGTGCAGTAACCTTCAACAGCAGCATAGGAGACTGGTTTCGAACAACAGTCGGAGTTCGACAAGGATGCCTACTATCACCAACGCTCTTCAACATTTTTCTGGAAAGGATCATGACTGATGCTTTAGAAAACCATCAAGGCACTGTCAGCATTGGAGGCAGGACAATCACCAACCTTCGTTTTGCTGACGACATCGACGGCTTAGCAGGAGATGAACAAGAACTAGTCAATTTAGTGGAGCGCCTTGAAAAAACATCTACATCATACGGCATGGAGATCAGTGCCGAAAAGACCAAACTGATGACGAACAACACACAAGGCATCAGCACAGAGGTCAAAGTTAATGGACAGAGACTTCAGACAGTAACAAGCTTCAGGTACTTGGGATCAATTATCACAGATGAGGGTTCCAAACCGGAGATACTTGCCAGGATTGCACAGACAACAGCAGCACTAACAAGGTTGAAACCCTTATGGAACGACAGAAACATCACGGTCAGTTCGAAGATAAGGCTGATGCGCTCCCTTGTCATGTCCATCTTTCTGTACGCTTGTGAAACATGGACCCTCTCAGCAGATCTACAGAAGAGGATACAAGCCATGGAAATGAGATGCTTTCGGAAGATCTTGCGCATATCATACAAAGACCATGTTACTAACGAAGCTGTCCGCAACAAGATCAAAGAAGCCATCGGACCATATGATGACCTTCTTACAACAGTTAAGAAGCGTAAACTGAAGTGGTACGGTCATGTATCACGATCATCTGGCCTTGCAAAGACTATCTTGCAAGGTACCGTAAGAGGGGGGAGACGAAGAGGTAGACAGAAGAAGAGGTGGGAAGACAACATCAAAGAGTGGACAGGAATGGAGTTCGCTGACTCCCAGAGGGCTGTCGAGAACAGGGAAACGTGGAGAGAGCTGGTTAGAAAGTCATCAATGGTGCCCCAACGATCCTTACGGGTTATGGGAAAGTGAAGTGAAGTGAAGTGACCATTCGTAAATTGAGATAGCATAGTGAATAGTCAGTAACATTGGAATATTGGTTAGAATAAGTATTAGTATTATACATATATTGTTCACCAACTTCTTGTTGACATATATTAAGAAACCGTTTTTGTTAACAGAGGTAGTATTTTTTCCCGGATATATATATATATATATATATATATATATATATATATATATATATATATATATATATATATATATATATATATATATATATATATATATGTAAACAAACTCCCTTTTATCACTCGTTGAGTTTGAATCCGGGGAAAATATATATATATATATATATATATATATAAGATAAAGTGATTTATTTACTTAAATTACATATATAAGGTAATATCTGACATAGTGGTAGTAAACGTTTTCGGTAAAAAGGAATTAACAGCAGGATTTTAGCGTAAATTAGTACACACTGACTTCGTTGTTTTGTTACACAGTGTTCTCCGTATTCGCTAGGTGGCAGGGTTTTTTTTTCTCATGCGAGGTTAATAGAAGACACAGTTAGCAAGCATATTAGCCTAAAGTGTTCTTTTGATCACAAAAACAGCCTTATTCAAGGCTAACGTAGCAAACTAATTAAAACTAAATTGTATGATGGCGCCATGCAAACGGCAGTTAAAGGCCACAAGGCACTTAATTTGTGGCAGTTGCAGTAACTGGGTGGACTTCGTCAAGTCTGGGTGCGAGAAGTCCTGGGCTGAGGTCCAGGCAGATAGTTTTAGTTTTTAGTGTAGGGGATGTACGAAGATGAAGGAACTAGAGGTGGAGTTGGAAGAGCCGAGGCTGCTCGTTGTGGCAATGGTGGGAAGGGAACAGGGGGGTTGTGCCAGTAGTTCCGGTGGGGGAACAGTAGATGATAAAGTGGGGAAAGACACAAGAGATGCTAGGGAGAGCTCACCGCAGCCTGTGAGGAAGCTGAGAGGAGGGAAGGTGACTGGAAGGAAAGGAACGGGAGGGAAGACAACCGGAGTGAAGGAGAGGGGAGCAGGGGAGACAGGAGGGAAGGAGAAGGGAGTGGGGAGACGGGAGGGAAGACAACCGGAGTGAAGGAGAGGGGAGCAGGGGAGACAGGAGGGAAGGAGAAGGGAGTGGGGGAGACGGGAGGGAAAACAACCGGAGTGAAGGAGAGGGGAGTGGGAGAGACAAGAGCAAAGGAGTGGGAAGTGGGGGAGACAGGAGGGAAGGGGTCAGGACAGAATGTGATGTAGGGGATCGAACGGAAGAGTTATTCTGCAGCAGTGATAGAGGGGGTGAGGAAGAGAGCGAGGGTGTTTGTGGGGGATTCGATAGTTAGGAAGACCGACAGAGTCTTAAACAAGGGAGATGATGTGGTGGTCTGCTTGCCTGGAGCCAAAATAGAGGCGATAACTGAGAGGGTAAAAAACATCGTAGGCTCGGGTAAGGGTGGATCTGTTTTAGTACACATAGGGACAAATAACGTAGAGAGGGAGGGTACAACTGCCATAGTTAGGAAATATAGGCAGTTGGTCAGAACACTAAAACAGACGCGGGTTGAGCAGGTAATAATGTCAGGGATTTTACCTGTAATGGGCAGGAGGGGTCACAAATATCGAAATTGTCGGGGGGATGGCAATTAACATGTCAGTCCAGAAGCTATGTAGGGAAGAGGAAGTTGGATTTGTGGATTTATGGGGAAGTTTTGTTGGGAGGGCTGATATGTACATGAAGGATGGGCTTCATTTAAATGGAAAGGGGGCGGCAGTATTCCCGGACAAACTTTCAGCAGCAGCAGATAGTGACTTGGGTACAATGACAAATATTTTTGGAAGTAAACATTCTTTAAACTAGAAGTGCAGGGGGGTTACCTAGAGGTGTCTCAAGCAGAACAAGAGGCCACTAGCACAGATAAACCAATATCAAATCATCCGTAAAACATCTCTGAAAAAGGTTATAGATGCGTATGTTTAAATGCAAGGAGCATAGTAAATAAGAAAAACGAATTAAACATTATGGTAGAAGATATTGACCCTCACATAATTGGTATAACTGAATCATGGGCCAACATAGATATAACAGATGCTGAATTAGGACTGACAGGATATGTAATGTTTAGGAAAGATCGAATAGGAAGAAGGGGCGGGGGAGTTATTTTATATGCTAAAGAATCTATTCAGGCTTATGAAATAAAACTAGAAAGGGAAGCAGATTGCGATGAAGCTGTTTGGTGCAAAATTGTTTCAGGAAATTCAAAATTAACTGTTGGATTAGTTTACCGAACTCCAAACATAAACGAAGAGGACAACACAAAAATAAAAAACGCTATAAAGGAAGTTAGTAAAGGGGAATGTATCATAATGGGAGATTTTAACCATGGACACATACAATGGAATTCTCTAGAGAGTACAGGGATTGAGGACCAACAATTTCTATTTTTAATCCAGGATAGCTTTCTTACTCAGCACGCACTAGAACCAACCAGGGGAGAAAATGTATTAGATATAGCTCTGTCATCACAAAAAGAATTAGTGGACAATGTAAAAATATTTGAACCATTGGGTAATAGCGATCATAATCAAATACATTTTGACATCAACGTAAAATCAGAAAGTAAAAATAAGAAAACGTACAAGAGAAACTTCCACAAAGGTAACTACAAAGATATGAGAAAATACTTAGCAAAGCTAGATTGGAATAACATGCTGATGAATAAGACCGCAATTGAATGTTGGAATATTCTAAAATATGAAATTGAGAGTATCATCGATAAATTTGTTCCCTTCCAAAAACAAGGAAAACGGTGTAGAAAGAAACACTTGTCAAAAGAGGCTATTAGAAAAATAATGCTAAAACAAACTATGTGGAGGGTTTATAGGCGTACCAGAAAGGAAGAAGACTATGCAAAATACAAAGAGGCACTTAATGCAGCTACAACTGAAATCAGACAATCTAAAAGAAGCTATGAGCAAAAACTAGCATGTAACATAAAAAATGACAGCAAGAGTTTGTATGCATATGTCAGGAGTAAACAAAACGTACAAGAAAAGGTTGGACCTCTAGAAGACAGTGCTGGAAATATAATATCACAGGGGTTTTAATGGCGGAAGACCTAAATGGTTACTTCAGTTCAGTGTTTACCAAAGAAGATATTAGTTCATTACCAGTTGCTGATGCTAAATTTCAGGGGGCTAAATCTGACTATTTAGGTCCGTTAGTTGTAACTCCAGAATTGGTAGCTAAGAAAATAAAGGCAATGAAGGATAACAAATCACCGGGAGTGGATGGGATTCCTCCAAAATTACTAATGGAAACAGTAGAACAAATCAGTATACCACTTGCAAGAGTATTCAACTTGTCATTAAAAGAGGGAGTTGTTCCGTTTGAATGGAAAGAAGCAAACATCATACCATTATTTAAAAAGGGTTCGAGAAATAAGTCAGATAATTACAGACCAGTGAGTTTAACGTCAGTGATTTGTAAATTATTAGAAAGGTTAATTAAAGACCATATGGTGGACTTCCTCGTTAAGCATAAATTATTAAATTCATCTCAACATGGATTCCTTAAAGCGAGGTCATGCTTAACAAATATGTTATATTTTTTGGAAGAAATCACTAAGTGGATAGACGTGGGATCGCCAGTAGATATTATCTACTTAGATTTTCAGAAAGCTTTTGACAAAGTGCCACATCAAAGATTACTACTTAAATTAAAAGCCCATGGTATCGGGGATAGCATAACTGACTGGATAGAACAATGGCTGACTGACAGAAGACAACGAGTTGTAGTAAATGGAGAAGTTTCAACTTGGAAATCGGTTTTGAGTGGGGTAGCTCAAGGATCAGTATTAGGACCTATATTATTCTTAATTTATATCAATGACTTGGACGACAGTATAACAAGTAACGTACTGAAATTTGCGGACGACACAAAACTGTTTAGAAAAGTTAATACTGATGGTGATAAACAACATTTACAAAACGATCTAGACAGATTAGTGAAATGGTCTGAGAAATGGCAGATGTTGTTCAATTTTGGGAAATGTAAATGCCTACATACAGGACATGGGAACTTGAATGTAAACTATAAAATGGGAGATACTGTTCTGGGTATTACTGTAAAAGAAAAGGACTTAGGAGTTACAATAAGCGCTGATATGAAAGTTTCAGAGCGGTGTGGTATTGCAGCTTCAAAGGGTAATCAAATTCTTGGATTGATTAGAAGAAACATAACATACAAGGGAAAAAAGTTAATTATACCTCTTTATAAAGCAATAGTTAGACCTCATTTAGAATACTGTATACAAGCATGGAGACCATATCGTAAGAAGGATATAGATACGCTTGAACGCATACAAAGGAGAGCAACTAAAATGATTCCAGAACTGAGAGACCTTAGTTATGAAGAACGCCTGAAAGAATGTGGTTTAACAACTCTAGAGACAAGGAGGTTAAGAGGAGATCAGATTGAAGTTTTTAAGATATTGAATGGGTATGAAAATATTGATAGAAATATGTTTTTCTCACTCAAGAAGGATAGCAGAACTAGAGGACATGGGGTAAAATTAGTAAAGGATCAATGTAGATTGGACATCAGGAAGCACTCGTTCTCACAGAGGACAATAAATGAATGGAACAAATTGTCTACAGATTGTGTAACTGCTAGCAGCGTGAATATGTTTAAAAACAAGGTAGACACATATCTCAGGAGGGCGGGTTATAAGTAGATGAACATTGTTGGACTCTCGATAAGCCAATGGCTTCCTTGTCCACTTGCCATCTGGGCCTTTGGCTTGGATGGCAACTCTTGTTAAACTCTTGTTAACATATATGCGTCTTTATATGGCCATGTCCCAATGTGAAGTATGATGCAATATTAATAAAATGTGTGAATGTTAATATTAAATGCATACACTTTGCTTTGATGTAGGCTAAAGTCGAATAGTTGTGCGGGGCGGGGGTGGTTGTGAAAATAAGTGGTAATTGCACATGGACTAAGTCACCGATAATGACAATACAATTGCAAGATTCATTAGAACGAATATATTTATTGAAACACAAACATACATAATTTATATACACATACTTTTTACATTGGTCTGGCCCGGTCAATCAGAACCCCCCCCCGCCACACCTGTCATACTGAACATGTAAACAGACCAGCCAGCCATCCAGCACACTTGTAGTAACTTAAGATGCATGTGTGTACTATAGCATACAATGCACGAATGCGGCAGTAATGTAATATAGTTATTTTGCCAATATATAATTGTGAACAGTACGAAATGCTACAACTAATTAACTAACTATACACTGCTGTAATGTAACATTAGCACAATAAAAGCACACCAGAAGGACAGCTGTCATGCTGACAACACTGACTGACTGGCTGACTTGCACACTTCTATTTGCCAAGTGACTTATGCAATGCAATAATAATAATATTATTATTATTATTATAATCGTGTAATGATTTCGCAATGTATAATGGGGACAGAGAGAAGAACAGTGTGAAATGTATAATGGGGACAGAGAGAAGAACAGTGTGAAATGTATAATGGGGACAGAGAGAAGAACAGTGTGAAATGTATAATGGGGACGGAGGGAAGAACAGTGTGAAATGTATAATGGGGACAGAGAGAAGAACAGTGTGAAATGTATAATGGGGACGGAGGGAAGAACAGTGTGAAATGTATAATGGGGACAGAGAGAAGAACAGTGTGAAATGTATAATGGGGACAGAGAGAAGAACAGTGTGAAATGTATAATGGGGACAGAGAGAAGAACAGTGTGAAATGTATAATGGGGACAGAGAGAAGAGCAGTGTGAAATGTATAATGGGGACGGAGGGAAGAACAGTGTGAAATGTATAATGGGGACAGAGGGAAGAATAATTGTGAAATGTATAATGGGGACAGAGAGAAGAACAGTGTGAAATGTATAATGGGGACAGAGGGAAGAACAGTGTGAAATGTATAATGGGGACGGAGGGAAGAACAGTGTGAAATGTATAATGGGGACAGAGGGAAGAACAGTGTGAAATGTATAATGGGGACAGAGGGAAGAACAGTGTGAAATGTATAATGGGGACAGAGAGAAGAACAGTATGAAATGTATAATGGGGACAGAGGGAAGAACAGTGTGAAATGTATAATGGGGACGGAGGGAAGAACAGTGTGAAATGTATAATGGGGACAGAGGGAAGAACAGTGTGAAATGTATAATGGGGACGGAGGGAAGAACAGTGTGAAATGTATAAAGGGGACAGAGGGAAGAACAGTGTGAAATGTATAATGGGGACAGAGAGAAGAACAGTGTGAAATGTATAATGGGGACAGAGAGAAGAACAGTGTGAAATGTATAATGGGGACAGAGGGAAGAACAGTGTGAAATGTATAATGGGGACAGAGGGAAGAACAGTGTGAAATGTATAATGGGGACAGAGAGAAGAACAGTGTGAAATGTATAATGGGGACAGAGGGAAGAACAGTGTGAAATGTATAATGGGGACGGAGGGAAGAACAGTGTGAAATGTATAATGGGGACAGAGGGAAGAACAGTGTGAAATGTATAATGGGGACGGAGGGAAGAACAGTGTGAAATATATAAAGGGGACAGAGGGAAGAACAGTGTGAAATGTATAATGGGGACAGAGAGAAGAACAGTGTGAAATGTATAATGGGGACAGAGGGAAGAACAGTGTGAAATGTGTAATGGGGACGGAGGGAAGAACAGTGTGAAATGTATAATGGGGACAGATGGAAGAACAGTGTGAAATGTATAATGGGGACAGAGGGAAGAACAGTGTGAAATGTATAATGGGGACAGAGAGAAGAACAGTGTGAAATGTATAATGGGGACGGAGGGAAGAACAGTGTGAAATGTATAATGGGGACAGAGAGAAGAACAGTGTGAAATGTATAATGGGGACAGAGAGAAGAACAGTGTGAAATGTATAATGGGGACAGAGAGAAGAACAGTGTGAAATGTATAATGGGGACGGAGGGAAGAACAGTGTGAAATGCTCTCTTTAGAGGAGAAATGCTAAAAATTAAATAACTGTACACTGCTGTGATGTAAGAATAACAGCTGTCATGGCGGCAACACTGACTGGCTGACTTGCACACATGTATTTGCTAAGTGACTTAAAAAACAATAATAATAATAATAATATTGTCATTGTAATATAATTATTTCGCCAATATATAAAGTGGACAGAGAGGGAACAACAGTATGTCTTTAGAGGAGAAATGTTACAAGTTAAATAACTCGTGTACTGTATATGTGCAAATACACTGTAAATAAGCAGCAGAGTGAACAGCAGTAATATCGCAAGAACTGGAAGAGAGCACAAAACGATGCCGCATAATGCATGTATGTTAAAACAAGTCTGTCAAGTAAGAGATTGTCACCGATATTGCTGCATCATCAATACTGCAAGTGTTTCTCATGCAAATGTCAGTGCAAACCGACTGCACACATATACAAGTATTGTTTCCATGGGAGGAGTGACTCTTGAAACAGAATCCACAGCGCCGCCTTGTGCACCTTACGAAGCTCGTCCAGGTGGCCGCCTTTCTTCGCGAGGTCGAAGTAGCGGCGCAGACAGCCGACGGTGCGCCTAGAGCCTCCACGAGTCGAGCCTCGTGCCTCGATTTGTCGATCGACAGAGAAGTCGTGTTCGCTAACGTCGTCATCATTGCATGCCGACATTTAACAAGATTTAACTAGGTTGCCATCCCAAACAACAAGTTCCAGATGGCACATAGACAAGGAAGCCATTGGCTTATTGAGAGTCCAACAATTTTCTCATCTATGTGTAGCCCGCCCTTATCAAATATCTGTCAACTCTATTTTAAACATATTCACACTACTAGCATTAACACAATCATTTGGCAGTTTGTTCCATTCATTTATCACCCTGTGTGAGAAAGAGTACTTTCTCATGTCCAACCTACATTGCTCCTTAACATATCCGATTCGGAATCTTATACGACAGAACACATAGGCTGCATGGACATAAGACGGACGGAAGGACGGGCGGTCGGGCGGATAGACAGACAGACATATAGTACAGTGCAGGACAGTGCAAGACAGTGCGGCACAGGACATGACAGTGCGGTACAGGACATGACAGTGCAGTACAGGACAGACAGACAGACAGGGCGGTACAGTGCAGGACCGATGTTGCAGTACAAGACGGTACAGTACAGGACAGACAGACAGTGCAGTACAGTACTGATGGTGCAATGCAGGACTGACAGACAGTGCAGTGCTGTACAATGCAGGACTGACGGTGCAGTACAGGACAGACACACAGACAGTGCAGTACGGTACAGTGCAGGACTGACGGTGCAGTACAAGACAGACAGACAGTGCGGTACAGTGCAGGACTGACGGTGCAGTACAGGAGAGACAGTGTAGTACAGACGGCGGAGTACAAGACAGACATACAGTGCGGTACAGTGTTGTGCAGGACTGACGGTGCAGTGCAGTACGGTACAGTGCAGTACGGTACAGACTGACCTTGCTGGTCGTGTCTTCTGCGATGATGTTGACGCTTTCGTTATTTGCAAAGCTCCGTCCTCCTGCAAATAAACAGTCTGCATGAATACAACACCAGAAAGTGCACGAGTGAGAATAAAAGAAATTCACACTGACATATGACGGTATAATTGTTTTCGAAAAACTTGACGAGTTGAAACTTGCTGTGCTGGGCTGACAGTGCGAGGTTGGGTGTGCAGTTTCGGTGCAACTTCATCAAAACGAGCAAAGTTGTGACAAAAGGACTGCACACCAAAAATGAAATTTTTTGAGAACTCGACGATTGCATATAGATAAGGTGACAATTTTTTTAGACAAATCGATTTGCAAGATACGAAAACTGCATCAAAACGAGCAAAGTTGTGACTTGTAATGAACTGCGCGAAACTGAAAGAGACATACATACCTACATCAGATGACTTACCTTGCACTTTCTGAGCCGGCCGGTGGAATAATTGCTAAATAGATGGCTGATGCGTCATATTTCTCCATGTAGTGATATATTGTGCGGCCACAATCTTCCACCGGCCGGCCGGCTGGACAGATTCTCAGACGGGGACCGCCATCTCCTGATATGTCTTGTCTGCAAGATTGAAGGGATGCACTGAAAAATATTGGAACAGTGTGTAAGTAGACAGATAATTGTTGTATATAAATACGTCTAACACACTAACGCGTGTGCACTATATAATGTCATGTAAACGTATAAACCCCATGTCGTTGCACTTGTACACATATACACTGTAATACTGCTCTGAAACGTACCATTGCCACTGCCATGAAAACCAAACGAACCGCCCCCCCCTCCCCCCGCCGCCCGCGCATGCGCACTCGACGTCAAAAGAGTTCTAATGTCAACAAATGTTGACTTGTAAACTTTACCGATTCCTAAAACTACCATATACGTTGTATTTCGCATGGCAAAGCCCAATAATTCAGTCTGCAACCCCAACCATTCGGTTTGCGTCCACGTGTCTCAGGACTGACCAAAAGAATTTGCGTACATTCATCTTCGCATTAAAAAAATTGGGTTCGACAAATCGGGGAGCAACAAACTAACGCAATTTCAGTAACCCCCCTAAGTTAACGTTTCATTAATCAGTTAACTTAACCACTAATCGATTGTTTCCCCTTATTAATTAAACACATTACGCACTAATTAATAATTAGTCTTAATTAGGGATACATCAGAAGCCATGGCATGCTCCACCCGGCATAGTGATCCCTCCTCATTTAACCCCTCAACTGAGTGACATGTCTTAACACAGTCAGGTCAATAATATAGTGCCGATGGATTATCATAACATCCCCCTTTTCAGTAAAACAACAAGAAAAGAAGAAGCGAGCGATGGAAAGGAGGCATCGCGGGAGGGAGACAGAGCGTGTGTTTGTTAATGCAGACAAGTACACATGTTTAGCAACATTTAATGTGGCAATTGTTCACACCACACTGTAGCTTACTCATGCATGCATCTTACTGCTACTATTAGTACGAAGAGCAAAATAATAAACCGCACAAAAACAAATGTTCCAACATAGGCCTGTATAGCTCAATGAGCGTACCAGCTCAGATCAAGTCATTTGGATATTATTAAACGTCGGCGGGGAGCGTGTCTGCGTATCACTGTTTGTTACACACGTGTATCCTGGTACGAAGTCATCACTTGTGTAGCACGCTGTGTCCGTGTTGGGGAGCGTTGAATGCTATATCAAAGATGATTGATTGTTTGTTATACTATTTACATCATCTAACGTGTGTCCAGGAGCGAGACGTCGGAGTCGTGCATCAGTGCTTCAAGTGACCTGGATGGAGGCAGAGTCTTTCAAGAGCAGTTGCTGAAGACGTCGGAGAATGGATGAAGATTGGATGACGTCGAACAAGACAAATATGTACTTGGGCATCGGTTTGGTGCTGCCGAGCGCCGTCGCCATGTAGTTCGCTGTCGTCGATGAACTCTCGCATCAAACATATGACCACCTTGTCGCCGTTGTCGAAGCCGCCTATTTTCGAGGCGCCAACGTCGTCATAATAGACAGGGTTGGCGGCGTGTTGGAATTACAGAACCACAATGTCGTAGTCTCTACCTCTCCCTCTCCATTTCCCTCTCCCTCCCCTCCACCCCCTCCCTACCTTCCCCCTCCCTCCCTCCCTCCCTCCCGCCTTTCCCCCCTCCCTCCCTCACTCCCTCACTCACTCCCTCCACATTGACGTGACATCAGGAGTCAGTCGTTCCAGCATTTGCATGCGACCCACAAACACTTGATTTATCAAATGCACAATCAAATATACGATCAAATGCATTCGTAATTCTTTTAATAATTATTGTTGTTAGATTCACTTTCACATACCATTAAAAAAGTTCTCTGAAGTGAGCAGTACCTTCAGCAGATTATGAAATCGTTGTCTGACCTGTGAATCCACTTTCACACCGTGCTCCTTAAAAAGTGCTCTGTATGTGAAATGTTCAATGCCTGAGCTGTTGTTTATACAACATGAAAATACCAACTGGTCTGTAGGATTATGGCTTCAGAGATTACCTGTTCATTAAAACAAATTAAACAATGCAGTCAAATGACTCCTTTGTGTTGTGTTTGCACACTTACACACATACACATACACACCTTCATATACACATATACACATACACATATAATACACATATAATACACATATACATACACATATACACACATACATACACACATGCACTCATACACATACACACATACACACATACACACTCACACACACCCACACACACACACATATATACATATATATATATATATATATATATATATATATATATATATATATATATATATATATATATATATATATATATATATATATATATATATAGTAACTAGCAATGTGAATGCGCATATACACCAACCAATAATATTTTACGGCGGAAAATGTTAAGCACGACACCAGAATAGGCTGACGGAGAATGCATGGGAATTCATTAATCCCGTTAATCACCTCACGCGGTGTGTGAATACGTAAAACACAAGGTTGCAGCGTTTATTGTTTTGTTTTCATTCTTCACAGTAGACAGACTGAGATGACATTATATACTTTCTAGATACCTCTAGTTACCTTCCATAGCCATGGTCAAACTTCTCCTGTTCTATAAGATGTTATGTTAACCTACATAAAATACTCTCAAAATCTACTGAAATTATGAGGATAAAATTATTCAACTAGCCAACGGTTGTATTTATCACTAGAATTAATTTCAGTGGCTAGTAGCTTCGCACTGACGTTGCATCACATAACTAAAATAAAATAAATGCCAATGGTAATAGTGCACAAAACAATGGTTATAAAACAGGCGAACTTCTAATTGCATACGCATTATATTGTACTAATTACCAAAATGGTACAACTGTGTATACCGCCATAATATATGTGACTACGACACCAGGTGGCGATGCTGCTTAGACTTGTAAGGTGCTGCCACCACTCGTATGGCACTTGCATAGGATGACTTTGGACATGGGTGAATAAACATAAAATGTCGGCTTGGCACACTTCTGACAGGTTGTTATCTTACACATTCTGTTCTTGGTTCAGCGCCGTCCAAGAGCCTAGATGTCTACGAAATATGCTGTGTCATCACTACACAGTATGCTGTGTCATCACTACACAGCGCGGCGGGGGGGGGCAGCCACAGAACGCACAGAACCGTTGTTACTCGGGAAACGTCACCGGATTACATAGCCACAACCGCCGTCTACCAGAGGGCGTTCGAGTCGTTCGACACGCATGACTGAAGCAGATCGCCAGTCAAGCCGCCTGGTACCTTAGGATACCATAGGACGATTCTGATCGCTTTATCCACTTGGTTCTTCAATGATCAGATCTTCTTCAAAATCTAATATTAAGAGTTCGTAGTGTCCTGTTCCAGTTTTCAGTGTTAATGGAGCTTCACAGTCATATAATATCGCCTGGGTAGACCAGAATTTGTCTCGACGATGTTCAAACGAGTTTATCGAATATCGATCTAGCGTGTATTACTGGTTTGGGTAGACTATTCCTAGGTTCAGCCACTCTAAGAGGAATGCATTTTTCTCAGATTTATTTTTGCTCCATGGGTATATAATTTAAGAGAGTGTCCTCTATTTACTGATCTTAGTGACACATCCTCAAATTTAAGGCAATTCATTAATTCGTTCCTAATGTTGAGGCTTGTTAATTTACTTATTAATCTCTTATGGGGCACGGTATCAAAAGTATTATTTATTCACCGCTACGGATTATATCTTAATAAAAATTTGGAAATGACGGATCAATGAATTATTAGAACAATATACCGGTTTGTTTTATACAACCGATTTGAATTGATGAATCTAAATCAGTTGGATATTGGCCAAATTCGACGTATCTGACCGCTGAAGCGAGTTTGGCCACTATCCAATTGATTTTAATTCATAAATTAAAATCGGTTGTATAAAACAAATCGGTACAATGTTTTGATACGTTCACTGGCATACTCGTTTTTGTCTTTATGCAGTGCGTACAAGACACGTACAAGACACGTACAAGACACGCAGAAGTCTTCCCAGCTTGTGTTTTCTTGCACGTTCTTCACCTTCACGTTGCCTCCGTGAAGCAACTTTTTCGGCGTCTTAATAGTGACATTTTAGGCGTCTTAATAGTGACATTTTAGGCGTCTTAATAGTGACATTTTAGGCGTCTTAATAGTGACATTTCATATCTTCCTAGCAGAAAATGGCCTAGAAAAGTCTACCTTATTCGTTCCATGGCATTACATTGTTGTTCAAGTGTTGTTCTTGCCTTGAAGAAAACCATCTGACCTCTTGGGGACGGCGTATCAGGCCTATCCTCGAAAATCGTCGTTAGAAACGGTCCATACACGTACTGGAGGACGTCACAGCTAATCTCCAATGTCGAATATGTAATTAAGCACCGCCGTCAGTGCATTTAGAGCAACACAATTGCAGTAATTCAATAGATTGCGCTACGTCATTGTGCGTAGAAATCCTTGAAGGTTCCCAGCTACAAATATTGACCGGCAGCCAGTCACACGCCAGAAACGGCGACCGCAGCACCACGACAACACGTAAACCCAGCGAGCGGAGAGAGAGACATCACAGCGCCATGTGTTTCAAGACGACCTGTCAGAAATGTGGCAAGCCAACGTGGAGCGGTAAAGATTTATAAATTGACATTGATGCACAACGATCTTGTTTGCACCGCAGTTAGCATATACTTCGACAGAGCAGAATCAGTCAATATTGTTGCCAAGAAATTGTGACAAAAGCGGACGAAACGGAATGGGAGAATCGGGTGTAAATCATTGTTGACGATTTGTATATTTTCCGATTAACCCTAAATACGACGGTTCCGAGAGCGATTGTCAATGTAGCTCACCATAGTCTATTAGACTGTTATTTATGACGATTACCATCGTAAATCATGCAAGGGGTCAGCATAATCGTGTCGTAAAATAATAGTAATTGTTTCGTAAAATCGAAAACGATTAATAGCAATCGTTTTATTATAACTGCGATTAACGTAACGAAACTGTCAGCGACCTTCTCGGGCACATACACTGGATACGTGAGTCAGCGCATCCATATTGCACTTGGTGTGTCCACATTCTCCAGCACATCGCTGGTTGTCCAATTCCGCACGATATCGTGTGTCAAAGAATGAACTTTCCAATATTAATGGGCTGGAAACTCATACACCTATAAGCTTGGTTTGAGTTACAAGTTGGAGTAATGCCAGGATATGTTAATGCGCAATAGAGGTGTGCCAAATGGCTCAAAAGAATCTGGGTATTGCTTCCCTACAAGAATACAGCAATACAATTAATACAATCAAAAAGGCATAATTTCACAGACAACTTCCCTGAAATGGTTCGCAGTCACTGTACTGGGATTTGTGTAATATCATTCCTAATTTGCTCAGTGTGGCGGTAACCTCAGTCGGACACTTCTGATGTGTTGCAATCGATACTTTTGAATCGAACCCAAGTATGTGGAAAATCAATATACGTATTAGTTTATTAGTTGTCTGTGAATTGCGTTGATTGTGTGATGTAGTTAGCAAGAATATGTTGTGTTAGTGGTGTGTAAATCAATAGGTAATACGTTTATGTTGATTGGGATTCTGTCAACAACATTATGCATATATGGAGTTAATCGGTTGATATGCATTAGCAGTGTAGGAATGCAAATCATAATAGGCAGTTGGAGTTCACAAATGCCATACCAATTAATAAAAACTTTAACATTCGATCCATTACTCTAAAAGATAATGCAACGCTAGCTTCCATACAACAAACTGTAAATCAAGAACGCCTCGTTGAGGCCAGTATTACAAAGGCAACGAAGACACCAGGGCCACCTGCCGTTCTCAGCGCCACCCAACGGATATCGAGAGCGGATAAGCCCCGCCGCTAATTGCGAAATTGGCACTGCAATTAACTGCAGCGTCACGCGTTGCGTAAAGTCAGTCACGCGTGACGGCTCCAGGCTCCCCCGTGTAGACTCTGTGCGGGGTCTCGGTTGACCTGGAGCGATTGATATGGCACCGCTCCCAAGGACCGTCTAAGAGTTTGACCCATCCGAACCAACACTGACGCTGTAACAGTTGCAATGATTCAGCACGTTTATTGTGTGTGCCAAGAAATAATTACAGTAATTCGATCTGCGCTCTTGGCTTTGTTCTGTGTGTCTGTGCATGTCATGTTTGTTCTGAGTGCTGGTGCGTGTCATGCGTCTTTATAAAACCTAGTTGTTGCAGTTGCTCCATTCATATCATATTTATCATTAGTGTTATACTAAATTGGCGGTTCATAAACAAATAAACGTGCTAATCGATCAAATCGCCCACGCCTTGCAGTGGGCGTCGGAGTATTAAATTATTTAATATATTTCCAGTGCTCCATCGCATTCCATTCAACAATCCGGTCGCACATCACCGTGCGATGGCATCGCATGACATTTCGTGTTAGGAGAGTTGCGTATCTCTTAGGGGGACAACAAGAACATCTGCCTTGGTACATTCCGAACAATTAAAGTAACTGTCTTGACTATGCTTAACATTGCTTTGTTTCAAACAAACTTGTTTCTACTTGTGTAGGCTGCGGTGCTCACAAGGACTCCGTGCTGAAGGATGTGCCCGTGGATCAGCGATGTAAGTGCAAGAAATAGCACGCAAGATGGCGGCCAGCGGTATGTGCCCCCTGGCGACACACCATAGCGAACTTGTGAAAGATCTCGGACTGACATAACGTCGCTTCTCAAGCAGACAAAAAATTCGTCCACAATCGTCTGCGAAAACATTTGTTTGGTCCACATCTCAAAACTACTGACAGACGGAACCTGATATAGCCATGACTGGAGATAACGACCCGTACACAACAAACACGGCAGAGTTTGCCTTAGCGAATGTCTGCAGTGTCGCTATATCGTGTTCGTTACGAATTTGTGTTTTGTTCATTAGCAATCGCCGCCGTAATGTGGAATACGGAATGAACTGACATTTGTATGCGTCATTTAAAGTGTGTTTTATGCGGTAACGTGTTGGTGGAGAAAAAACTACGATGAAGGCAAATTTATAAAACATACCTTTTACGAAATTCCAATCCTGGTTGTTTTTGTGTAATAAAGCCGTACGTGTAACTTGTATGCCCGATTGGCCAATGTCTGGATAACCATAAGTGATATTTCTACTGTGTTCTTGTGCACATGTGTCAGTAGCATGATGTTGTTTCGCTATTAAATAATGGGTGAATGTCTAATAAAGGTTATGCACATATACTTGTGTTGTGGTTGCTTGATTGTTCGTGAAAACTGTCTTACTTGTACTCACGCTCGCACGCACGCACGCACGCACGCATGTTATGTTGCAGACATCCAATCACTCACGCACATGGGCTACGTGCTACACCTATTCTCTGTGGTAAATGGTCCCTACTGCACAATGCTAACTATCCGCTGGACAAACGCCCAAATCTCATACAACGAAACGACGAAACATGCACGCGCCCACGCATCCTATCCACACACTCACCCACTCACGTACCCACGCAACCCACCCACACACCTACCCACTCACGTACCCACGCAACCCACCCACACACCCACCCACTCACGTACCCACGCATCCCACCCACACACCAACCCATCCACTCACGCACCCACGCATCCCACCCACACACCCATCCACTCACGCACCCACACACGAATCCCACCCACACACCCACACACCCACGCACTCACGCACCCACGCATCCCACCCACACACCTACCCTCGCATTCCACACACCCAACTACGCGTCCCACCCAACCACACACCCACACACCCACACACCCACACACCCACACACCCACACACCCACACACCCACACACCCACACACCCACCCACGCATCCCACCCAAACACACACCGTGCATGCACACTTTATATAGAAAGGCTTCAACCCTCAGACTAAGTGTTAGTGTCACTCACAGTTACACCATTGGCGGCAAACCGGCTCCGATCGAAATTTGAGTTAGTTGAGTAACAACATAAACACACACACGCACACACAAACAGTTTTTTGGAAAAACCAAAGACTAAATATCAGTGCTTTTGACACGAAAACCAATACATTGTGCAGGTAAAACGGTCATTAATTACTGTAACCATTGTGCATAATGCTGACTTATTGATTCGTTCATCTATTTCTTCCGCATTTTGAAACACCCCGTTTCGGTGGATATAAACATCAGTGTACGGATTAGGTCCTATTGTCGCGATACGTGGTCCTTCGTCTGACGAACGGTTTATGTTGTAATTTGATTTAATGAAATAAACAATAATGTTTTGTTCGGCCACAACGACACTGCCAGCCACTCAACAGTCATACACTTAATTACCGATTCTGTGCATATGATGTACACTATGGGTTACACTATCACCAACAACAGCTACAATACGTATACATACAATAATGCTAAGCTTCTGTATAATAACGTAGCTATCAAATAAATTGTTGCTGAGGCATTCGTCACATTTTTGTTTAATTGAGACTTCTACTTGTGAAAAGATATGTGAGACCCTGTTTTCTGACGGTCTCGCTCACACCACCAACAGCCCGCAACTTAAACATCAACATACACTACTATCCCAGAGATGTAGTATTCCCAGGCTGAGTGTTTAATGCTCAATACAACCTGACAACACTGCAGCTAAATGTCACACAATTTACTGTCGACAAATGTCGTATATGCAACAAGAAATGTCACAACGACAACGACAACAATCATTATTATCCACAACAATTACAACAAACTTGTTCCATTTGGATCCCCATAACTGGTCAATTAAAACAATGTTACACTAAAACCTCCACCCAAATGACCGTAGCTGCTTGTTACACGACCTATGTTACCACCCGCCTAAGATCAGCATTCCTATGATAGATGCACAAACTACACTGCCATATTCTCTCCTCTGTTACAAGCACTGACAGACGTAAGTGACTCCCTCAGTGACAATGTAATTAATTAATTAAACAACGCTATTGAAAATATAGTATAGACTATATCTATTCTATCACGTAGTAGCGGTCCCCGTCACTGGCTGCTGATCAGTTGATCAGTTGTAGCAGTGGCTCCGTCACTGGCTGCTGGTCAGTCGTAGCAGCGGCTCCGTCACTGACTGCTGGTCAGTCGTAGCATCGGTCCCCGTCACTGCCTGCTGGTCAGTCGTAGCGACGGCCCCCGTCACTGCCTGCTGGTCAGTCGTAGTAGCGGTCCCCGTCACTGGCTGCTGGTCAGTCGTAGCGACGGCCCCCTTCATTGCCTGCTGGTCAGTCGGAGTGGCGGCTTCCGTCACTGCTTGCTGGTCATCATATAGTATAGACTATATCTATTCTATCACGTTGACCGCCAACATATATTTTAACGAACTACAATTTTGAAATATACTTGGACCGTTATCTGTTTATGAATATCGACTTTGTCGTTCAGCTATGTAAACATGATATTCGACTCGAAACTTTCAATTTAAACAGATAACGGTGAAATTGTATAATATATATATATATATGGTTAATTAAAACACATTTGGGCCAATAACCTCAATGTGTTAGAATAGATATAGTGTATATCTGAATGTGTTAGAATATATATAGTCTATATCTCAATGTGTTAGAATATATATAGTCTACATCTCAACGTGTTAGAATAAATATTATAGTCTATATCTCAATGTGTTAGAATAGATATAATTTATATCTCAATGTGTTAGAATATATAGTCCATATCTCAATGTGTTAGAATATATATTATAGTCTAAATCTCAATGTGTTAGAATATATATTATAGTCTATATCTCAATGTGTTAGAATAGATAGTGTAGTCTATATCTCAATGTGTTAGAATAGATATTATAGTCTATACCTCAACGTGTTAGAATATATATTATAGTCTATATCTCAACGTGTTAGAATAGATAGTATAATCTATATCTCAATGTGTTAGAATAGATATTATAGTCTATATCTCAATGTGTTAGAATAGATAGTATAGTCTATATCTCAATGTGTTAGAATAGATATTATAGTATATACCTCAACGTGCTAGAATAGATAGTATAGTCTATATCTCAATGTGTTAGAATAGATATTATAGTCTATACCTCAACGTGTTAGAATAGATATTATAGTCTATATCTCAATGTGTTAGAATATATAGTATAGTCTATATCTCAATGTGTTAGAATATATATTATAGTCTATATCTCAATGTGTTGGAATAGATATTATACTCTATATCTCAACGTGTTAGAATAGATATTATAGTCAGTCGTAGATATTATGGTCAGTCGTAGCAGGCTACTGCCTGCTGGTCAGTCGTAGCAGCGGCCTCCGTCACTGCCTGCTGGTCAGTCGTAGCGTCGGTCCCCGTCACTGCCTGCTGGTCAGTCGTAACGACGGTCGCCGTCACTGCCTGCTGGTCAGTCTTAGCGACGGTCCCCGTCACTGCCTGCTGGTCAGTCGTAGCGCAGGTCTCCGTCACTGCCTGCTGGTCAGTCTTAGCGACGGTCTCCGTCACTGCCTGCTGGTCAGTCGTAGCGACGGTCCCCGTCATTGCCTGCTGGTCAGTCTTAGCGACGGTCCCCGTCACTGCCTGCTGGTCAGTCGTAGCGCCGGTCTCCGTCACTGCCTGCTGGTCAGTCTTAGCGACGGTCCCCGTCACTGCCTGCTGGTCAGTCGTAACGACGGTCCCCGTCACTGCCTGCTGGTCAGTCTTAGCGACGGTCCCCGTCACTGCCTGCTGGTCAGTCTTAGCGACGGTCTCCGTCACTGCCTGCTGGTCAGTTATAACGACGGTGCCCGTCATTGGCTGCTGGTCAGTCGTAACGACGGTCCCCGTCACTGGCTGCTGGTCAGTCGTAGCATCGGTCCCCGTCACTGGCTGCTGGTCAGTCGTAGCGACGGCCCCCGTCACTGCCTGTTGGTCAGTCGTAGCAGTGGTCCCCGTCACTGCCTGCTGGTCAGTCGTAGCGACGGCCCCCGTCACTGCCTGCTGGTCAGTCGTAGTAGCGGTCCCCGTCACTGGCTGCTGATCAGTTGTAGCAGTGGCTCCGTCACTGGCTGCTGGTCAGTCGTAGCAGCGGCTCCGTCACTGACTGCTGGTCAGTCGTAACAGCGGTCCCCGTCACTGGCTGTTGGTCAGTCGTAGCGACGGCCCCCTTCATTGCCTGCTGGTCAGTCGGAGTGGCGGCTTCCGTCACTGCTTGCTGGTCATCAAATTGTATAGACTATATCTATTCTATCACGTTGACCGCCAACATATATTTTAACGAACTACAATTTTGAAATATACTTGGACCGTTATCTGTTTATGAATATCGACTTTGTCGTTCAGCTATGTAAACATGATATTCGACTCGAAACTTTCAATTTAAACAGATAACGGTGAAATTGTATAATATATATATATATATATATATATATATATATATATGGTTAATTAAAACACATTTGGGCCAATAACCTCAATGTGTTAGAATAGATATAGTGTATATCTGAATGTGTTAGAATATATATAGTCTATATCTCAATATGTTAGAATATATATAGTCTACATCTCAACGTGTTAGAATAAATATTATAGTCTATATCTCAATGTGTTAGAATATATATAATTTATATCTCAATGTGTTAGAATATATAGTCCATATCTCAATGTGTTAGAATATATATTATAGTCTAAATCTCGCTGTGTTAGAATATATATTATAGTCTATATCTCAATGTGTTAGAATAGATATTATAGTCTATATCTCAATGGGTTAGAATAGATAGTATAGTCTATATCTCAATGTGTTAGAATAGATATTATAGTCTATACCTCAACGTGCTAGAATAGATAGTATAGTCTATATCTCAATGTGTTAGAATAGATATTATAGTCTATACCTCAACGTGTTAGAATAGATATTATAGTCTATATCTCAATGTGTTAGAATATATATTATAGTCTATATCTCAATGTGTTGGAATAGATATTATACTCTATATCTCAACGTGCTAGAATAGATATTATAGTCTATATCTAAACGTGTTGGAATAGACATTATAGTATATATATCAATGTGTTAGAATAGATATTATAGTCTATATCTCAATGTGTTAGAATAGATATTATAGTCTATATCTCAATATGTTAGAATATAATTGCGGGAAAGAATAGACACACGAAGAATGGGGGGAGCTGAGGGAGTGAGAGTGTCAGGAGGAAGTTGACGAAGAGAACCGATGCGCTCCGGGTGAAGGGTAAGGAGGAGAAGATGAAGACCATAACTGAGAGGAGGAGGAGGACTTGGTGAAGAGAGACTTGGCAGGAGTGGGAGGGGTGTGGAGAATGAGAACTATGATAGGGGGAGAATGAGAACTAGGATAGGGGGAGAATGAGAACTAGGATGGGGGAGAATGAGAACTAGGATGGGGGAGAATGAGAACTAGGATGGGGGAGAATGAGAACTAGGATAGGGGGAGAATGAGAACTATGATGGGGGAGAATGAGAACTAGGATGGGGAGAATGAGAACTAGGATGGGGGAGAATGAGAACTAGGATAGGGGGAGAATGAGAACTAGGATGGGGGAGAATGAGAACTAGGATGGGGAGAATGAGAACTAGGATGGGGGAGAATGAGAACTAGGATAGGGGGAGAATGAGAACTAGGATGGGGGAGAATGAGAACTAGGATGGGGAGAATGAGAACTAGGATGGGGGAGAATGAGAACTAGGATGGGGGAGAATGAGAACTAGGATGGGGGAGAATGAGAACTAGGATGGGGGAGAATGAGAACTAGGATAGGGGGAGAATGAGAACTAGGATGGGGGAGAATGTGAACTAGGATGGGGGAGAATGAGAACTAGGATGGGGGAGAATGAGAACTAGGAAGGGGGAGAATGAGAACTAGGATAGCGGGAGAATGAAAACTAGGATAGGGGGAGAATGAGAACTAGGATGGGGGAGAATGAGAACTAGGATGGGGGAGAATGAGAACTAGGATGGGGAGAATGATAACTAGGATGGGGGAGAAGAGAACTAGGAAAGGGGGAGAATGATAACTAGGATGGGGGAGAATGAAAACTAGGATGGGGGAGAATGAGAACTAGGATGGGGGAGAATGAGAACTAGGATAGGGGAGAATGAGAACTAGGATGGGGGAGAATGAGAACTAGGATGGGGGAGTGGAGACGATTACTGGAAACAGCAGTGAAATGGGAACAGTGACGAAGGAGAAGAAAAAAAATAAAGAGCAACATACCATACAACCTACGGTATAACATACCGTACAACATGCCGTACAACATACCATACAACCTACGGTATAACATACCGTACAACATGCCGTACAACATGATTTTACGATACCAACGCCTTTGCACCTTTCAAATGCTAGCTACCACACACCAACAATTCATAACGCTAGATACCATACAACAACAATTCATAACGCTAGATACCATACACCAACAACTCATAACGCTATCTACCTTACACCAACAACTCATAACGCTAGCTGCCATACACCAACAATCCATAACGCTACCTACCATACACCAACAACTCATAACGCTAGCTGCAATACACCAACAACTCATAACGCTAGCTGCAATACACTAACAACTCATAACGCTAGCTGCAATACACCAAACAACTCATAACGCTAGCTACCATACACCAACAACTCATAACGCTATCTACCATACACCAACAACTCATAACGCTATCTACCATACACCAACAACTCATAACGCTAGCTGCAATACACCAACAACTCATAACGCTAGCTGCAATACACTAACAACTCATAACGCTAGCTGCAATACACCAAACAACTCATAACGCTAGCTACCATACACCAACAACTCATAACCCTAGCTGCAATACACCAATAACTCATAACGCTATCTACCATACACCAACAACTCATAACGCTATCTACCATACACCAACAACTCATAACGCTAGCTACCATACACCAACAACTCATAACGCTATCTACCATACACCAACAACTCATAACGCTATCTACCATACACCAACAACTCATAACGCTAGCTGCAATACACCAACAACTCATAACGCTAGCTGCAATACACCAACAACTCATAACGCTATCTACCATACACCAAACAACTCATAACGCTAGCTACCATACACCAACAACTCATAACGCTATCTACCATACACCAACAACTCATAACGCTATCTACCATACACCAACAACTCATAACGCTAGCTGCAATACACCAACAACTCATAACGCTAGCTGCAATACACCAACAACTCATAACGCTATCTATCATACACCAACAACTCAAAACGCTATCTATCATACACCAACAACTCATAACGCTAGCTGCCACATTCCACATTTGACAGCCACCGTCCGTCCTCGGCGTCCGTCCTCGACGTCCGTCCTCGGCGTCCGTCCTCGGCGTCCGTCCTCGGCGTAAACAGGACTTGTGTGTGTGTGTGTGTGTGTGTGTGTGTGTGTGTGTGTGTGTGTGTGTGTGTGTGTGTGTGTGTGTGTGTGTGTGTGTGTGTGTGTGTGTGTGTGTGTGTGTGTGTGTGTGTGTGTGTGTGTGTGTGTGTGTGT
>OY759275.1:36198180-36325680 GCA_963662155.1 Lamellibrachia columna | reverse complement strand
CGATTGGTTGTCACGGTGTGCTGTCTGTGGTATGTACGTAGTTGGTTCAATAAAGATTGGTTGTCACGGTGTGCTGTCTGTGGTATGTACGTAGTTGGTTCAATAACGATTGGTTGGCACGGTGTGCTGTCTGTGGTATGTATGTAGTTGGTTCAATAACGATTGGTTGTCACGGTGTGCTGTCTGTGGTATGTACGTAGTTGGTTCAATAAAGATTGGTTGTCACGGTGTGCTGTCTGTGGTATGTACGTAGTTGGTTCAATAACGATTGGTTGGCACGGTGTGCTGTCTGTGGTATGTACGTAGTTGGTTCAATAACGATTTGTTGGCACGGTGTGCTGTCTGTGGTATGTACGTAGTTGGTTCAATAAAGATTGGTTGGCACGGTGTGCTGTCTGTGGTATGTACGTAGTTGGTTCAATAAAGATTGGTTGGCACGGTGTGCTGTCTGTGGTATGTACGTAGTTGGTTCAATAACGATTGGTTGGCACGGTGTGCTGTCTGTGGTATGTACGTAGTTGGTTCAATAAAGATTGGTTGGCACGGTGTGCTGTCTATGGTATGTATGTAGTTGCTTCAATAAAGATTGGTTGGCACGGTGTGCTGTCTGTGGTATGTACGTAGTTGGTTCAATAACGATTGGTTGGCACGGTGTGCTGTCTGTGGTATGTACGTAGTTGGTTCAATAACGATTGGTTGGCACGGTGTGCTGTCTGTGGTATGTACGTAGTTGGTTCAATAAAGATTGGTTGGCACGGTGTGTTGTCTGTGGTATGTACGTAGTTGGTTCAATAACGATTGGTTGGCACGGTGTGCTGTCTGTGGTATGTACGTAGTTGGTTCAATAAAGATTGGTTGGCACGGTGTGCTGTCTGTGGTATGTACGTAGTTGGTTCAATAACGATTGGTTGGCACGGTGTGCTGTCTGTGGTATGTACGTAGTTGGTTCAATAAAGATTGGTTGGCACGGTGTGCTGTCTGTGGTATGTACGTAGTTGGTTCAATAACGATTGGTTGGCACGGCGTGCTGTCTGTGGTATGTACGTAGTTGGTTCAATAACGATTGGTTGGCACGGTGTGCTGTCTGTGGTATGTACGTAGTTGGTTCAATAAAGATTGGTTGGCACGGTGTGCTGTCTGTGGTATGTACGTAGTTGCTTCAATAAAGATTGGTTGGCACGGTGTGCTGTCTGTGGTATGTACGTAGTTGGTTCAATAACGATTGGTTGGCACGGTGTGCTGTCTGTGTTATGTTTGTTCAATAAAGATTGGTTGGCACGGTGTGCTGTCTGTGGTTTGTACGTAGTTGGTTCAATAACGATTGGTTGGCACGGTGTGCTGTCTGTGGTATGTACGTAGTTGGTTCAATAAAGATTGGTTGTCACGGTGTGCTGTCTGTGGTATGTACGTAGTTGGTTCAATAATGATTGGTTGGCACGGTGTGCTGTCTGTGGTATGTACGTAGTTGGTTCAATAAAGATTGGTTGTCACGGTGTGCTGTCTGTGGTATGTATGTAGTTGGTTCAATAACGATTGGTTGGCACGGTGTGCTGTCTGTGGTATGTACGTAGTTGGTTCAATAAAGATTGGTTGGCACGGTGTGCTGTCTGTGGTATGTACGTAGTTGGTTCAATAACGATTGGTTGGCACGGTGTGCTGTCTGTGGTATGTACGTAGTTGGTTCAATAAAGATTGGTTGTCACGGTGTGCTGTCTGTGGTATGTACGTAGATGGTTCAATAACGATTGGTTGGCACGGTGTGCTGTCTGTGGTATGTACGTAGTTGGTTCAATAAAAATTGGTTGTCACGGTGTGCTGTCTGTGGTATGTACGTAGTTGGTTCAATAACGATTGGTTGTCACGGTGTGCTGTCTGTGGTATGTACGTAGTTGGTTCAATAACGATTGGTTGGCACGGTGTGCTGTCTGTGGTATGTACGTAGTTGGATAAATAAAGATTGGTTGGCATGGTGTGCTGTCTGTGGTATGTACGTAGTTGGTTCAATAAAGATTGGTTGGCACGGTGTGCTGTCTGTGGTATGTACGTAGTTGGTTCAATAAAGATTGGTTGGCACGGTGTGCTGTCTGTGGTATGTACGTAGTTGGTTCAATAAAGATTGGTTGGCACGGTGTGCTGTCTGTGGTATGTACGTAGTTGGTTCAATAACGATTCGTTGGCACGGTGTGCTGTCTGTGGTATGTACGTAGTTGGTTCAATAAAGATTGGTTGGCACGGTGTGCTGTCTGTGGTATGTACGTAGTTGGTTCAATAACGATCGGTTGGCACGGTGTGCTGTCTTTGGTATGTACGTAGTTGGTTCAATAAAGATTGGTTGGCACGGTGTGCTGTCTGTGGTATGTACGTAGTTGCTTCAATAAAGATTGGTTGGCACGGTGTGCTGTCTGTGGTATGTACGTAGTTGGTTCAATAAAGATTGGTTGGCACGGTGTGCTGTCTGTGGTATGTACGTAGTTGGTTCAATAACGATTTGTTGGCACGGTGTGCTGTCTGTGGTATGTACGTAGTTGGTTCAATAAAGATTGGTTGGCACGGTGTGCTGTCTGTGGTATGTACGTAGTTGGTTCAATAACGATTGGTTGGCACGGTGTGCTGTCTGTGGTATGTACGTAGTTGGTTCAATAAAGATTGGTTGTCACGGTGTGCTGTCTGTGGTATGTACGTAGTTGGTTCAATAACGATTGGTTGGCACGGTGTGCTGTCTGTGGTATGTACGTAGTTGGTTCAATAAAAATTGGTTGTCACGGTGTGCTGTCTGTGGTATGTACGTAGTTGGTTCAATAACGATTGGTTGTCACGGTGTGCTGTCTGTGGTATGTACGTAGTTGGTTCAATAACGATTGGTTGGCACGGTGTGCTGTCTGTGGTATGTACGTAGTTGCTTCAATAAAGATTGGTTGGCATGGTGTGCTCTCTGTGAAATGTACATAGTTGGTTCAATAACGATTGGTTGGCACGGTGTGCTGTCTGTGGTATGTACGTAGTTGGTTCAATAAAGATTGGTTGTCACGGTGTGCTGTCTGTGGTTTGTACGTAGTTGCTTCAATAAAGATTGGTTGGCACGGTGTGCTGTCTGTGGTATGTACGTAGTTGGTTCAATAACGATTGGTTGGCACGGTGTGCTGTCTGTGATATGTACATAATTGGTTCAATAAAGATTGGTTGTCACGGTGTGCTGTCTGTGGTATGTACGTAGTTGGTTCAATAACGATTGGTTGGCACGGTGTGCTGTCTGTGGTATGTACGTAGTTGGTTCAATAAAGATTGGTTGTCACGGTGTGCTGTCTGTGGTATGTACGTAGTTGGTTCAATAACGATTGGTTGGCACGGTGTGCTGTCTGTGATATGTACGTAGTTGGTTCAATAAAGATTGGTTGTCACGGTGTGCTGTCTGTGGTATGTACGTAGTTGGTTCAATAACGATTGGTTGGCACGGTGTGCTGTCTGTGGTATGTACGTAGTTGGTTCAATAAAGATTGGTTGTCACGGTGTGCTGTCTGTGGTATGTACGTAGTTGGTTCAATAACGATTGGTTGGCACGGTGTGCTGTCTGTGATATGTACGTAGTTGGTTCAATAAAGATTGGTTGTCACGGTGTGCTGTCTGTGGTATGTACGTAGTTGGTTCAATAACGATTGGTTGGCACGGTGTGCTGTCTGTGGTATGTACGTAGTTGGTTCAATAAAGATTGGTTGTCACGGTGTGCTGTCTGTGGTATGTACATAGTTGGTTCAATAACGATTGGTTGTCACGGTGTGCTGTCTGTGGTATGTACGTAGTTGGTTCAATAACGATTGGTTGGCACGGTGTGCTGTCTGTGGTATGTACGTAGTTGGTTCAATAAAGATTGGTTGGCATGGTGTGCTGTCTGTGGTATGTACGTAGTTGGTTCAATAACGATTGGTTGGCACGGTGTGCTGTCTGTGGTATGTACGTAGTTGGTTCAATAAAGATTGGTTGGCACGGTGTGCTGTCTGTGGTATGTACGTAGTTGCTTCAATAAAGATTGGTTGGCATGGTGTGCTGTCTGTGAAATGTACGTAGTTGGTTCAATAACGATTGGTTGGCACGGTGTGCTGTCTGTGTTATATACGTAGTTGGTTCAATAAAGATTGGTTGGCATGGTGTGCTGTCTGTGGCACGGTGTGCTGTCTGTGTTATGTACGTAGTTGGTTCAATAAAGATTGGTTGGCACGGTGTGCTGTCTGTGGTATGTACGTAGTTGGTTCAATAACGATTGGTTGTCACGGTGTGCTGTCTGTGGTATGTACGTAGTTGGTTCAATAAAGATTGGTTGGCACGGTGTGCTGTCTGTGGTATGTACGTAGTTGGTTCAATAAAGATTGGTTGGCACGGTGTGCTGTCTGTGTTATGTACGTAGTTGGTTCAATAACGATTGGTTGGCACGGTGTGCTGTCTGTGGTATGTACGTAGTTGGTTCAATAACGATTGGTTGTCACGGTGTGCTGTCTGTGGTATGTACGTAGTTGGTTCAATAAAGATTGGTTGTCACGGTGTGCTGTCTGTGGTATGTACGTAGTTGGTTCAATAAAGATTGGTTGGCACGGTGTGCTGTCTGTGTTATGCACGTAGTTGGTTCAAAAACGATTGGTTGGCACGGTGTGCTGTCTGTGGTATGTACGTAGTTGGTTCAATAACGATTGGTTGGCACGGTGTGCTGTCTGTGTTATGTACGTAGTTGGTTCAATAACGATTGGTTGTCACGGTGTGCTGTCTGTGTTATATACGTAGTTGGTTCAATAAAGATTGGTTGGCACGGTGTGCTGTCTGTGTTATGTACGTAGTTGGTTCAATAACGATTGGTTGGCACGGTGTGCTGTCTGTGGTATGTACGTAGTTGGTTCAATAACGATTGGTTGTCACGGTGTGCTGTCTGTGGTATGTACGTAGTTGGTTCAATAACGATTGGTTGTCACGGTGTGCTGTCTGTGGTATGTACGTAGTTGGTTCAATAAAGATTGGTTGGCACGGTGTGCTGTCTGTGTTATGCACGTAGTTGGTTCAAAAACGATTGGTTGGCACGGTGTGCTGTCTGTGGTATGTACGTAGTTGGTTCAATAAAGATTGGTTGGCACGGTGTGCTGTCTGTGGTATGTATGTAGTTGGTTCAATAAAGATTGGTTGGCACGGTGTGCTGTCTGTGTTATGTACGTAGTTGTTTCAATAACGATTGGTTTGGCACGGTGTGCTGTCTGTGTTATGCACGTAGTTGGTTCAATAACGATTGGTTTGGCACGGTGTGCTGTCTGTGTTATGCCCGTAGTTGGTTCAATAACGATTGGTTGGCACGGTGTGCTGTCTGTGGTATGTACGTAATTGGTTCAATAAAGATTGGTTGGCATGGTGTGCTGTCTGTGTTATGCACGTAGTTGGTTCAATAACGATTGGTTGGCACGGTGTGCTGTCTGTGTTATGCACGTGGTTGGTTCAATAACGATTGGTTGGCACTGTGCGATGTCTGTGGTATGTACGTAGTTGGTTCAATAAAGATTGGTTGGCACGGTGTGCTGTCTGTGGTATGTACGTAGTTGGTTCAATAACGATTGGTTGGCACGGTGTGCTGTCTGTGTTATGTACGTAGTTGGTTCAATAAAGATTGGTTGGCACGGTGTGCTGTCTGTGGTATGTACGTAGTTGGTTCAATAACGATTGGTTGGCACGGTGTGCTGTCTGTGTTATGTACGTAGTTGGTTCAATAAAGATTGGTTGGCATGGTGTGCTGTCTGTGTTATGTACGTAGTTGGTTCAATAAAGATTGGTTGGCATGGTGTGCTGTCTGTGTTATGTACGTAGTTGGTTCAATAACGATTGGTTGGCACGGTGTGCTGTCTGTGTTATGTACGTAGTTGGTTCAATAGCGATTGGTTGGCACGGTGTGCTGTCTATGTTATGTACGTAGTTGGTTCAATAACGATTGGTTGGCACGGTGTGCTGTCTATGTTATGTACGTAGTTGGTTCAATAAAGATTGGTTGGCACGGTGTGCTGTCTATGTTATGTACGTAGTTGGTTTAATAAAGATTGGTTGGCACGGTGTGCTGTCTGTGTTATGTACGTAGTTGGTTCAATAAAGATTGGTTGGCATGGTGTGCTGTCTGTGTTATGTACGTAGTTGGTTCAATAAAGATTGGTTGGCATGGTGTGCTGTCTGTGTTATGTACGTAGTTGGTTCAATAAAGATTGGTTGGCATGGTGTGCTGTCTGTGTTATGTACGTAGTTGGTTCAATAAAGATTAGTTTGCATGGTGTGCTGTCTGTGTTATGTACGTAGTTGGTTCAATAACGATTGGTTGGCATGGTGTGCTGTCTATGTTATGTACGTAGTTGGTTCAATAAAGATTGGTTGGCACGGTGTGCTGTCTGTGTTATGTACGTATTTGGTTCAATAAAGATTGGTTGGCATGGTGTGCTGTCTGTGTTATGTACGTAGTTGGTTCAATAACGATTGGTTGGCATGGTGTGCTGTCTATGTTATGTACGTATTTGGTTCAATAAAGATTGGTTGGCATGGTGTGCTGTCTGTGTTATGTACGTAGTTGGTTCAATAAAGATTGGTTGGCACGGTGTGCTGTCTGTGTTATGTACGTATTTAGTTCAATAAAGATTGGTTGGCATGGTGTGCTGTCTGTGTTATGTACGTAGTTGGTTCAATAACGATTGGTTGGCATGGTGTGCTGTCTATGTTATGTACGTAGTTGGTTCAATAAAGATTGGTTGGCACGGTGTGCTGTCTGTGTTATGTACGTATTTGGTTCAATAAAGATTGGTGGGCATGGTGTGCTGTCTGTGTTATGTACGTAGTTGGTTCAATAACGATTGGTTGGCATGGTGTGCTGTCTATGTTATGTACGTAGTTGGTTCAATAAAGATTGGTTGGCACGGTGTGCTGTCTGTGTTATGTACGTATTTGGTTCAATAAAGATTGGTTGGCATGGTGTGCTGTCTGTGTTATGTACGTAGTTGGTTCAATAACGATTGGTTGGCATGGTGTGCTGTCTATGTTATGTACGTAGTTGGTTCAATAAAGATTGGTTGGCATGGTGTGCTGTCTGTGTTATGTACGTAGTTGGTTCAATAACGATTGGTTGGCATGGTGTGCTGTCTATGTTATGTACGTAGTTGGTTCAATAACGATTGGTTGGCACGGTGTGCTGTCTGTGTTATGTACGTAGTTGGTTCAATAAAGATTGGTTGGCACGGTGTGCTGTCTGTGTTATGTACGTAGTTGGTTCAAGTTGGTGTGCGTAGTTGTTCGCCAGATGGCGATACCGCTGTGGCCATCAGTATGTATCTCGGTGTATGTAGTCCATTATTATGAGTAATTCTTAACGACCCATGGTTCAGCTCCTGCACATCAACGGTAATTTATCCTTGCTAGTCACCAGTCGCAAACCTTCACCAGCTTGCACTGCGCCAATCACGGCATTTCCACAGCAAAGCCTCAAATACCATCCACACCAGTAAGAACCGTTATAAATTCTTCTATTTTCCCAGGACAATAACATATTGGAACCCACAGCCACATACAATTACCAGCATCACAGGACCCCATTATATAATCACGCTCTAACCCAATCAGTTCCAAGCAAACACGACTAATAACGTTGAAGTGCCCGCCTATGTGACACGGGTTAATAACGTTGAAGTGCCCGCCTATGTGACACGGGTTTTGCAATTGTTTTCATATACAAAGTAAAAAAAATCCAGAACTAATTCATGTGCTAATTTTTGGCGAACTAGATAATATATAAATCGTTATATTTTTAGAAAAGTTTGTAATTATCGAGAGTAAACAAGAGTTTTTTTATTGAGAAAGAAATCGTAAATGACGTCACCGGAGGCATTCCTTTTAATTAATTGCGTACAATTGTTTGCAACGGCACGCGTGTTTTCTACAATTGTCCCAAGTTACGTAATATTCGTCAAATGTCCGCAAAACTTCTTTCGTACGGTACCAATGCTTCGTGAAACCTCGCCTCACAAAATGGCGCGACCGGATTAAAGAACTTGCGAGATCGCTGCGAATTATCACATTTAGATACGAATATATCGGATGTGTGTATTATACTGTGTAAAGTAGTCGATTGTAATACCATGAAGGTACTTTATTGGGCTAAGCGCACGTACGCACGCGATCATTTACACCTGTCGTCATGACTAAAGCCGGGTTTACACGAGGCCATATTGTTACGAGCGACCAGATTGCAGCTAAATCGTCCCGAGTAAACTGTATGTCCCTGATTCTATTTTTAGGCGTCGAACCTTATGAAACAGCCTTGACCTTTTCCAATGAGGTAATAATCGCGGCGACGCAATGGTGGTGACGCAACACAACTAGTATAGTGCTTAGATTGTTGTAGCGAGTCGGGTTAAGTCGGGTCGTCACGCCTTGACATATGCCCGGCTCTACACGTCAAACAGAGCTACTAGAATATGATGTGAGTGTATATTGATCGAGAGACCACGAGTGTTCACAAAGGCCTAATGAATATTTTTAATGTAGTTGGCTCGGCTCCATTAGTTGAACGCACTTGTCTTGACTCTTGTTGCGAGTGACTAAAATTATTCCAATTCCAAGTAAATGGATCACCTAAGGTATAATGGGGTTATAACTAGTGAACTGTTTATGCCAGAAGGGTACATTTCGCCTTGCTAATCTGTATATTTAGTAGTTTACTACTATCAATTACAAAACTTCAAATCTGCTAACAAAAACGTATATGTTATTAATATGTATTGATCACACACCTGTGCGGTTATGCCCCACGATACTGGGGCATAACCGCACAAGTAGGTACTAATTTACCTCACGTCTTTAGCTACAGAGCAGAATACGAACTGCAATGGCAAATTTCAGGCTGCAGAACATCATATGTCTTGCTAAGTATATCCATAAGTATTACTTGGGGGTCAAATGCGCCAATACAAATAATTTAAACATAACCAGCAGTAATTTATATAATAATATTGCCTAAATTTGGCGATATCTGGGGAAATGGATGCGTGATATTGCCACCAACTTTTGAAACCTGGACCCTTCCGACTGTACACACCGCACTGTACACACAGCACTGTACACACCGCAATGTAAACACCGCACTGTACACACCGCACTGTACACACTGCACTGTACACACTGCACTGTACACACAGCACTGTACACACCGCAATGTACACACCGCACTGTACACACCGCACTGTACACACCGCACTGTACACACCGCACTGTACACACCGCACAGCAGAGGTTGGCGAGGAACATTGGATAAGTGTTTCGTACGATTTACGACTTTACCCGAATATTGTGGCTTCAGCAGAGCTACAAGTCCCACGCATTTGGCGTGAAACTCACGCGTTAAATTTGGGTTCCATCTCACACAGCCACCAAGACCAAGAACACGAACAAAAACGTTTATTTAGACCCCGTTTACAATACAAATAAAAACTGCGTGATAGAAATAAAATATGCGTTAATATGTTCACATGGAAAAATACAAACACTATATAACTTAATAAGGGTTCAGTGACCCCTATAAAGACTTTACAGTCGCTCTCATAGGAGCTATCAGTGAAATATAATTAACTAACTCATTTATACAAAAGGTTATGACAGTGCGTGTGTGTGGAGAAGGAGAAAGAGCGTGCATGAATATTTGAGTGTGTATATTGAAATATGTATGATAATATATAATATAAATTGTAATAGATAGTAATCGTACATTCATATATGTATTACTGATTCAGTCGCTTTTGATAGCAAGAGTAGCTGTTTAGTATTCTACACGTATTTTCGTATTTTTGTGATAAATAAAAAAAAAAATAATATACAAAACCTCGCAAACTGTTAATTCCTATCTTCTCTGTAACTACTTTTGAGGTATTATTAATAACACGTGGCAAGTTATATCTAAGACGCCTTTTGGCAAATTCATGTTTACTTTGTGAATATTGGGGGTTATTTTCCAGTTTAATAAGTAGGCAGGTAAGTCTTGATGCATGTATTTACAATAGAATTTAAGTTCATGTAACTTTAATAAATCAAATATTAAAAAAAAAAAATTTGAAAGTGATTCTGTATGTGAATTATATTTACTTAAAACTGTTTCGTCAACTGATTTAGCCTATCGCAAATCCAGTTCATTGGTGTCCAAACATGTAGTGTGTGAACAGTTTATGTAACATCCGCAGTTGAAGGCCTATTTTTGTTCCAATCATCAAAACAATTGACTTCAGTCGTTAGATCTGGTAAGGATCAAAATAGTGGATATCCAAAATGGTAAGCACTGTGCGAGTCAATGCAGATCATGGCCGTGACTTCTATCCTCTCGTCGATCACATGACAAAGTTACGAAATTCCACCAAGGAAGAAAATCGTTACTTTTCAGTATTTCGATATTCACGTCACTTAATGCTTGAATAAGCATTAAGTAATTTAATAGTTTGTGTGATGATTTCACATGAACTTCAAACAAAAGTTGCACAAACGAGCTAGCATGTTGCAATGGATGCAAAATGGAGGAGGAACCTTTAAAGATAAAATTCGCATAGCTTTCTTTTGAATCTTCATCATTCTGCTGCCTTGGTAACTCAACGCCATAATACAATAGTTAATATAAGAGATAATATTAGTGTATTATACACAATAATTATAATTTCTATAGGTAACACATGCTTTAATATGTTTAATGTGCCGATAATTTTGGAAAACTTGTTTGATTTTTTTCCAAATTTAAGTTTGTATCGAAAGTCTGTCCTAAAAAATGTAATTCTTCCACTTGTACTCTGTTGATATTATTGATGCTGAGCGAAAAGGTGTATTTAACTGTATTAGGCATTTGAAAGGTCATATATTTGGATTTATTTTTGTTTAATGATACTTTATTAATACTAAGCCATTCCAATAGTTTACGAGTTCATCATTTACTGCAGATTCAGTGCTTTTGTTTGGTATATTATCATTTCTCATAGGCCCTACATAGTTAAGCTCATAGGCCCTACATAGTTAAGCTCGTAGGCCCTACATAGTTAAGGTCATAGGTGGAGATTAAGTCCTAACTTCGCTTTTTAGTCATTTTCCGCACTTCAACTTTGGGAGGCGTGTCCCAGTTGTTACCCAGTGTCGTCGATATGCGTATATACTATATTATTATTTCCATGCACGCGCTGATAGCGCGGAGTGAAGTCGCGCGTAAACACCACTTATGGATTCAGCCATGATTACCAACAATGACAATGACAATGACAGCCTCATGTTGGCACGGACCACAGTCAGAATACATCCGCCGTTACAACGATAAAGAGTACCTAGAAAAAAAATTAATTGTACAGTTTGAGTGTATTAGTGAGAACAGAAATTGCGTGAATGAGTGAGTGTAAGTGATGTTTTTGTGCACAGTAGCATCTGAGCTTTGAAATGATGATATTTGTCAGTTGGTATACTCATATTTTGGATGTACTCATATTTTGGAAACCGGAGAATGTCATGGCAGAAATGCAGGGGTGTCATGCGTTGAAGCAATTTATGCGAAAAGGAGGTATGTCATTTTCACGAATTTTGTGAAATCATCAGACAAACTATAAAGAAATGTTAATGCTTGATCCAACATTTATTGAAGTGAAAATGGAAGTCTTTATTGTGATGTGCTACTTTTTATCTTCTTTATGCAACCACGAAAATATATTTTTTCTTAATGTATAGTTTTACTGTGATCTTAGTAGTCGTAATGGAAATGGGGGTTTTTATCCCAAAAAAATTTAATATATATATATATATATATTTGTATATGAATTAATGGCAATACATTAAATATAACTTGCATATCATAACAACATTGCATTCACAGTAGCTTCACGTTTAATAAGATTAACACCCGTACCGTCCGTAGACAGACTAGACAGCGAAGTAAGGGAAACTCGTTTGTCACTGTCCAGTCTACCGGGGCTGTAGGACGGATGTCACTGCCCAGTCTACCAGGGCTGTAGGACGGATGTCACTGCCCAGTCTACCAGGGCTGTAGGACGGATGTCACTGTCCAGTCTACCAGGGCTGTAGGACGGACGTCACTGTCCAGTCTACCAGGGCTGTAGGACGGACGTCACTGTCCAGTCTACCAGGGCTGTAGGACGGATGTCACTGTCCAGTCTACCAGGGCTGTAGGACGGATGTCACTGCCCAGTCTACCAGGGCTGTAAGACGGATGTCACTGTCCAGTCTATCATGGCTGTAGGACGGACGTCACTGCCCAGTCTACCAGGGCTGTAGGACGGACGTCACTGCCCAGTCTACCAGGGCTGTAGGACGGATGTCACTGTCCAGTCTACCGGGGCTGTAGGACGGATGTCACTGTCCAGTCTACCAGGGCTGTAGGACGGATGTCACTGCCCAGTCTACCAGGGCTGTAAGACGGACGTCACTGTCCAGTCTATCATGGCTGTAGGACGGACGTCACTGCCCAGTCTACCAGGGCTGTAGGACGGACGTCACTGTCCAGTCTACCAGGGCTGTAGGACGGACGTCACTGCCCAGTCTACCAGGGCTGTAGGACGGATGTCACTGTCCAGTCTACCAGGGCTGTAGGACGGATGTCACTGCCCAGTCTACCAGGGCTGTAAGACGGATGTCAATGTCCAGTCTATCATGGCTGTAGGACGGACGTCACTGCCCAGTCTACCAGGGCTGTAGGACAGATGTCACTGTCCAGTCTACCAGGGCTGTAGGACGGATGTCACTGTCCAGTCTACCAGGGCTGTAGGACGGACGTCACTGCCCAGTCTACCAGGGCTGTAGGACGGATGTCACTGCCCAGTCTACCAGGGCTGTAGGACGGATGTCACTGCCCAGTCTACCGGGGCTGTAGGACGGATGTCACTGTCCAGTCTACCAGGGCTGTAGGACGGATGTCACTGCCCAGTCTACCAAGGCTGTAGGACGGATGTCACTGTCCAGTCTACCGGGGCTGTAGGACGGATGTCACTGTCCAGTCTAACAGGGCTGTAGGACGGATGTCACTGTACAGTCTACCAGGGCTGTAGGACGGATGTCACTGTCCAGTCTACCAGGGCTGTAGGACGGATGTCACTGTACAGTCTACCAAGGCTGTAGGACGGATGTCACTGCCCAGTCTACCAAGGCTGTAGGACGGATGTCACTGTCCAGTCTACCGGGGCTGTAGGACGTATGTCACTGTCCAGTCTACCAGGGCTGTAGGACGGATGTCACTGTACAGTCTACCAGGGCTGTAGGACGGATGTCACTGTCCAGTCTACCAGGGCTGTAGGACGGATGTCACTGTCCAGTCTACCAGGGCTGTAGGACGGATGTCACTGTCCAGTCTACCAGGGCTGTAGGACGGATGTCACTGTCCAGTCTACCAGGGCTGTAGGACGGATGTCACTGTACAGTCTACCAAGGCTGTAGGACGGATGTCACTGCCCAGTCTACCAAGGCTGTAGGACGGATGTCACTGTCCAGTCTACCGGGGCTGTAGGACGGATGTCACTGTCCAGTCTACCAGGGCTGTAGGACGGACGTCACTGCCCAGTCTACCAGGGCTGTAGGACGGATGTCACTGTCCAGTCTACCAGGGCTGTAGGACGGATGTCACTGTCCAGTCTACCGGGGCTGTAGGACGGATGTCACTGTCCAGTCTACCAGGGCTGTAGGACGGACGTCACTGCCCAGTCTACCAGGGCTGTAGGACGGATGTCACTGTCCAGTCTACCAGGGCTGTAGGACGGATGTCAATGCCCAGTCTTGTTTATCCTTTCTTCGATAATCCGTTTTTTTTCTCCACTAATCCGCGTGCCATGTTTTGGAAACAATCCCGATATACTATATTTGCTTCATTATTCCGTTTTTGAACAATCAGCACGCTTCGTTAATCCAGCCAAAATCATTGCGGACTCATCAACGTGACGCATGCTCATCAACGTGACACATGCTCATCAACGGTTGATGACATGATCGTTCAAAATTACGCTTTAATAACAACACTTGTAGACGATTCTCTACGAGTTTGTAACAATTCGTACCACTTTGTTATACCCCACCCCCCCCACCCCCCACCCCCCACCCCACCCCCCCACCCCCACCCCCACCCCACCCCCCCACCCCATTCACAACTCCCCATAACACTGTTGTGAGCGATTCGTGTTCTTCGGCAACTATGACAATGCTGTAATTGTCACAATAGCGCGTGTGAAAATCCATATTATACTTTGACTAACGTCCAACCAACATCGTTCGCCATGTTTGCCACTGTCGTTACTGGTGCCCAGCTTCTCTTCGCACTGACAACGTTCGCCGCCTGGCCAGCAGGCGGTGAATAAATCATGTTTTGCCGACTAAATTAATAACATTCCAGCGCGTGCAACGGTTCCGGTTGAGCTGTCAGACGCTTGCGCTCGAACCATCCTTGGCAACGGTTCCGGTTGATTTGTTAGACGCATTCGTGAAACGCTAAAGTATCGTGCATGTCCGAACCCGTTCACAGTGACACCGTTCCTCTTCCGGTACGTCGGCCAACACCTCCTCCACGTGCATGCCGCAACCTGAAACGAACGACGTATGATTTGCAAGATTTAAAGGAGGCTCCTCAATTCGATTTTTTTGCTAGTCTCATTTCAAATTAATTTGCGAAAAACCAAACCTACCTAGTATCCACTGCAACATACTAGCTTGTTTGTGCAACTTTTGTATGTAGTTTTTGTGAAATCATCAGGCAAACTATTAAATTTCTTAATGCTTGTTCAAGTGAAGTGAAAATCGAAATGCTGAAAAATCACAATTTTCATCCTTGGTGAAATTTTTTAACTTTGTCATGTGATCGGCGAGAGGATGGAAGTCACGCCCATGATCGGCATTGATTCGCATGGTGTTTACCATTTTCGATATCCACTATTTTGATCCTTACCAGATCTAGCATGGAAAACACGGAAAACAATACAGGAAATATTGTCTAAAACCCAAAAGAAAATTTCCAAAAATTCTTTTAGAGAAGGTGAAACAGCTATAACTGATAAAATGGAAATAGCAAATCACTTTTTTTTACTAATTATAGACCTATATCACTCTTGCCAGTAATTTCCAAAATAATAAAAAAAGGTTATCCATAATTAACTTCATACACACTTCAAACAACATAATATTTTATATGATAGTCAACATGGCTTTAGAACTGAACATTCAACTGAACTGGCTGCTTAGGAACTCGTAGACAGAACAGTAACCGCTTTAGATAAAATTACACACCATTCAGTATATTCCTTGATTTATCAAAAGCCTTTGACACTATAGATCATCAAATATTGTTGAACAAATTAAGCCACTATGGCGTAAAAAAGACAGCTTTAAAACTACTCGAAAGTTATCTAACAAATTGGACTCAAGTCGTTGAATTCTATGGAGTCTTATCGAACACATTAAAATTTCCACTGGTGCACCTCAAGGTTCAATTCTTGGCCCTCCTCGCTTTTTAATTTACGTAAATGACATTCCACCAGCAACTACACAATTTAATTTTATTATTTATGCTGATGACACCACACTCTTTAGTACCTTTCAGTCATTTAAGACTCCCACCAAGGAAGTGAACGTAGATACCCAAATAAATAATGAATTAGCCAAAATAAGAGAATGGTTAAAAATAAATAAGTTATCTCTAAGCAAATCAAAATACATACTGTATAAAATGATCAACAAAGCTTTATATATCCCTGTGCTTAAAATAGATACCACAGTTATTAACAGTGTAAAATTAAAAAAATGTCTTGGTATCATTATAGATGATAGTTTAAACTGGAAAAAACTGCCAACAAATGTTCTAAAACAATCGGAATTCTTAATAAACTCAAGCATTTTTTACCAACACATAAAATTAACCCTCTATAACACTTTAATTCAACCATGCATAAATTATGGCATCATATGGTTTAAATGTGATAGAATTTTTTAGCTACAAAAGAGAGAAATAAGAATTGTTAATCTAAGTAAATATAATGTGCATAAAGACCCAATTTTTAAGCAATTAAACATACTGAAGGCTCAAGATATCTTATGAATTCAACAATACAAATTTTATTATAAATTTACACATAACAAATTACCTGCTTATTTCCTACAATTATCACTGCTGCCCAATCATACCATTTACAATTATAATACATGAACATATAGTGACATTCATTTAGACACAATTCAACATGAATTTGCAAAAATATAGTATAGTATTCCAATTTTAGTAAACAGATCTGATCTGATAAAAAACAAGATAGATACACATAGTTTATATGGCTTTATCCATTATTTAACAAGATTGCCATCGAAACAACAAATTCAACAAATTATGTAAAGGTTTATTACCTAAGTAATTATCTAGAACAATGTTTTTACCTAACTGTTATATATGTCACCAATTACAGGAAAATTTATATAATTCCCCTGGTTTGCTCATAGCACATTGTAAATAGCCCATTGTTATTATTACTGTCTGAACAACATGTTTATAATTTTGTATTTTTTCTAGCATAACATTTAACGATTAGAAGCTTTTGTATTAAATAATTTACCAGGTGGCCTCTATGATAGCAATCTATCTGGTATTAACAGGGGTCTCCCACGTCCATAGCAGCTATCTGATAATAGTTAATTATAATTCACTAAATACTAATTTATACTTTTATTTTGATTTATACTTTGATACTATATAATTATACTCTGTGGACATTGTCTTATTCCATGTTTTTATATATTGTTATAAGGTTGTTAAATTAAGTTAATGCATGTTGAGCTTGTATTGTATGTTTTGTTTGCTATGGATCTGAATAAATTATATCTGAATCTGAATCTAACGAATGAAGTAAATTCTTTTGATGATTTGGAAAAAAAGGCATAATTTTTTATAAAACAGACTGTGCACATGACTTAAACTAGTCACACACTACACGTCTGGACATAAATGAACCGGATTCAACCACTTGAAGAAGCAGCTTTAATAAGATTGTTGTCCAAAGATCCAATATCCAGATGGCAAGGAAGCCATTGGACAAGGAAGCCATTCGCTTATCCAGCATTTTCCTTCCATGTGTAGCTGCCATTTTATCAGATAGTTGTCAATTCTGTTATTAATCATATTCACACTACTTGCATTAATACAATCTGTAGAAAATGTGTTCCATTCAATCATGATCCTCTATGGGAATTAATACTTTCTCAGATATATACATACAGGGGTGTATATTTCTCCTAATCAATCCAATAATGTGTTTACAGTTTGAAATCACACTCCCAGATTGCTATGAACATCTCATGCCAGCACTAAATGTCATAAGTCCTTTTCGCTGATGGTTAGTTGTACCTAGGTAATGTCTTCAATTTTATATTTGACTAAGTTATCTGATCCAGAAGAAGGTAACACCAAACCAACCACATCCATATTCCTGCCAAGAAAACAACAATGATGAACTGACAGCTAGCAGAACATAAATTATGCAACGTTTATATTATATTAAATTTATTAACTAATTGGTTATGTCATGTGTCCGGGATAAGACATAGTAACCATCTCGTCCCACATGCACTACAGGTGTCTTAAAACGATGTCTACAAAACACAACATACTATTGCCCATTTTTTACTGTTTGACTGATTAATAATATTATTATGTCACCAATTAAGTTCATGATTCATTTCGTTATATAGTGAGTTGCACCATTTCACTATTACTATAGCATATAATAGTGTATATACAAGTTTAAAAACACACAATTACTTCTGTCTCATATTGCTTAGCTTTCGGGGTGGGTATCCGATAGATATTAGCTTCCATTTTACACCAGATTTTGGGATGTTCAGAGTATTATATTTTGCGTACGGGCTGGGGGGGTCTTACTTCCAGGGGCCATTTTGTCCCAGGTTACCCTACGTCAAAGGTGTTGACAAGTGCCAGCCACCTTAATTTGAAATGAGATTAGGAAAAAAATCAAACTGATTAAGCACCTTTAATTGTTTCAACATTATTGTATTATTTAAATTTAACAAGATTTAACAAGATTGCCATCCCAAACAACAAGTTCCTGATGGCAAGTGGACAAGAAATCCATTGGCTTATCAAGAGTCCAACAATTTTCTCATCTATGTGTAGCCCGCCCTTATCAAATATCTGTCAATTCTATTTTTAAACATATTCACACTACTAGCATTAACACAATCATTTGGCAGTTTGTTCCATTCATTTATCACCCTCTGTGAGAAAGAGTACTTTCTCATGTCCAACCTACACTGCTCCTTAACTAATGCTGCTTTGTGTCCTCTGGTTCTACTGCCTTCTTTAAGTTTGAAGAACACATTCCTGTCAACATCCTCATAACCATTCACTATTTTAAACACTTCTATTTGGTTTGCTTGTGTACAATATTCCAAATGTGGTCTAACTATTGCTTTGTACAGGGGTACAATTAGCTGTTTCTCTTTATATGTGATAGTTCTCCTAATTAGCCCTAGAATTAGATTTCCTTTCGAAGCAGCAATCCCACATTGCTCTGAAACTTTCATGTCAGCACTAAATGTTACTCCTAAGTCCTTTTCTTGTGTGGTTCTACCTAGTACAGCATCCCCCATTTTATATTCTTCGTCCATGTTTCTATGTCCTATGTGTATGCATTTACACTGCCCAAATTTGAATAACATTTGCCATTTTTCTGACCATTTAACTGATTTATCTAGATCATCCTGTAAACTTTGTTTATCTGTATCATTAGTAACCTTTCTGAATACTTTTGTGTCATCTGCAAATTTTAGTACTTTGCTAGATATGTCATCTTCCAAATCATTTATATATATAATAAAAACAGTATAGGGCCTAATACTGATCCCTGTGGTACCCCACTCAAAACCGATTTCCAGTTTGAAATCTCACCATCTTACTCTCTGTTTTCTGTGTGTAAGCCACTTTTCTATCCAGTTGACCACATCATTACCTATACCATGGGCTTTTAGTTTAAGTAACAATCTTTGATGTGGCACTTTATCGAAAGCTTTCTGAACATCTAAATAGACAACATCCACTGGTGACCCGTCATCTACCCACTTTGTAATTTCTTCCAAAAAACACAAGAGATTGGTTAGACATGACCTTGCTTTTAGGAACCCATGTTGAGATGTATTTATTAATTTATGTTTTATAAGGAATTTCACCATGTGGTCTCTAATTAATGTTTCGAGTAATTTACATACAATTGAAGTTAAACTCGCTGGTCTGTAATTTTCTGGCTTGTTGACAAGTTAAACACTTTTGCAAGTGGTGTACTAATTTGCTCAACAGTTTCCTTAAGCAGTTTTGGTGGTATCCCATCAACTCCAGGTGATTTATTATCTTTCATCTTCTTAATTTTCTTTGCTATCATTTCAGGAGTTGCAAATAACTGCCCTAAATGTTCTGATTTATTGCCCTCAAATTTAGTAAATGGAACTGGAAGTGAGCTAATATCTTCTGTGGTAAAAACTGAGCTGAAATACTCATTCAGGACCTCTGCCATTTGAAACCCGTCTGAAATTATGTTTCCACTGTTGTTTTCCAGTGGTCCGACCTTATCTCGAACTTTCTGTTTTCTCCTTACATAAGCATAGAAAATCTTGCTGTCATTTGTTATATTACCTGCTAATTTTTTTAAAAGGTTCTTTTAGATTTTCTAATTTCAGTTGTAGCTAAGTTAAGTGCCTCTTTGTAGTTTGTGTAGTCTTCTACTTTTCCAGTGTGTTTATATACCCCCACAGTATCCCTTGTTTTTGTAATGGAAAAAATTCTCAATAATGCCCTCAATCTCATATTTAAAACAAGTCCAGCATTCTGTTGCTGTCTTGTTCTTCAGCAAGTTATTCCAATCTATATTTGCTAGATATGTTCTCATCTCTTTATATTTGCCTTTGTTGAAGTTCCTCCTCCATTGTTTTTTATATGTATTCCCTGTTTTTACTTTAATATTAAAATGGTTTTGGTGATGGTCACTTGAACCCAAAGCAAAGGTTCGTGTACTTTAACATTGTCAACTAATTTATTTTGAGAAGATAAAATTAAATCTACACATTCCCACCTCTGGTTGGTTCCAAGATGTATAATTACAAGTCCACCTAAGCCTAAGGCTTAGGTTAAGCCACGGTGGTTATGGATTCATGCAAGAACACGTCTAACTTCTAAGATAGTAAAACAAACACTGTTCCACAGAATATGTGATATACAAAGATGTCTGCAATATTCTCCCGTTCAACACTCACCTGCCCACGACGGTTTCCCGCACGTCGAACATTTCACTCTGCGACACATATCGGATGGATGGTCAGCTCTCCGGTTACAGTGTAGTAGCGATCCAGGTTGCCGACTGTCCTGGATTCAATGGAGCTCGTGTGATAACGTTCCTGTGTCGTTAGGCAAACACGGCCAGTATTGATTATAATGACATGACACACGACGCTCGTCGACGCCGGCAGAACCAGGAGACAGACGTTGCGTAGGTGTATTGTTTTTGTAACACGCAACGAGCAACGCTTGCCATGCGCCGATACGAATCAGAACTGCATCGACACTGTATGTTGCCCGTCCTTGGAGACGGGGACTGGCGGTGTGTCTGTGTATAGTTATATATAGAGATAAACATAATAATCCTTTTGGCGCCACTCTGAATGTCGTCTCCATGGAAACTTCCGTAAGCATTGTGTTGTCCTGTTCCGCTTCAGAGACGAAACACGTCCGGTGCACCGGGACCTGTTGTATTGCAGATCAGATCTGCTTGTGAGCACGTACATTTCCCATGGGGAGTAACTACATTAAAATGGTTGCGTGCGTGTGAGTGTGCGTGTGTGAGGAGTGTGAGTGTGCGTGTGTGTGAGTGGAGTGTGAGTGTGCGTGTGTGCAACACGCACACTTATAATATAGGATGGTCAAATGTACTTGTTTTCAAACATTCTACAACGATGACATAATAATACATAAGATACGTTTAATTTAAATATAAAATAGGTACAATGTCTGTTTCACAAACAACAAGGTTTACTCTACTATCTGAGAATGACAGCTCCAACATTTATCTCCCGCACTTTGCCTTCACAAATAACGCCTTATCTGTCAATCACGTGATTTTGTCAACTTGTTTTTTTTACATTTGGCGGTAATAAGATAAGTCTTTCATTTCTGCGACAGATGAAGACGGTTGTTGCATCGTAAGAAAGTTAATTTCCGGATGGCGCGCAAGACACTATGTTGACGAGATGGCATTCAATCAATCAGACGCTACATGATGACGCACTTCTTGGGGTTGTTGCACTGACATCGCTCGGGCGGGGGTACGTCCCGCAGCACCTGCTCTATGTGCTGCCCACAACCTGCAACAAATAACAATTGTCATAGAATGTACACAACTAATAATATAAGCTAAAGACGTTGCATCCTCGAAACCTGTCGTTACACCTAACCTCAAATTTCGATCGATGTCGGTTTACAGACAGCAAGACAGTAGTATGACTATGAGTGACACTGACAGTCTCAGGGTTGAGGCCTACCTGTATAAATGGAAATCATTGATTTTGATTGTTAGATAGAATGACTTATGAAAGTATTATAATAAGTATTAATTATGTGGCACACGAGTAAGCACTGAAACTGCTCTCGCTAGTCTTCTTCGATTGGTGCCCACGCTACTACCAACGAGAACAGTTCTATATTCTGTTGTGAGAATATGTCATATTGATATTAGCCTAGTTACATATTGAACAAATGAGAAACGACCTCATATTATGTCTACGTGAGTTGTACGAACTGGTTATCGACAATTTAACTGCTGACTGATAATACGTGTAAACTGGTCCTTCATATATTTCTACACTTGTAATTCTATGTTGTAAAGAACGTTGTAAATAACTAATTACATGCCACGACAATTAGCACATGCGTATTACATCATTTAGCATAGTGCATCACCAATTACTCATCGCGCGTACAATTCGACACACGCGCGCAGTCATCGATAATACGTGATTAATACTCGCTCTCAGGTGAAATGTTAATACCCAACAATACTCACTGATCTACAGAAATAAAATGACGAACTAAATAAAGTAGACCAGTAATGTTACAGTGTATTTAACATTAGTTTTATTATTTTGTAAAAAAAGGGGGCAACTTATTAAATAACGACACGACAATCGGTAATATATTTAAAGTCCAAAATGCAATGAATTGTTGACATCGTCACACGTGGGGCGCCACCATTTTAAGAGCGATGTGCGTTACAAGTCAGAGCTAGCCAAGACCAAATATTGTCTAGTAATCTTAATAAATAATCAATGAAATACATACAATTGCTTTTTTTGCAGTGAACCCAATCCAAACATTTGCGAGAATTTTCTCTGAATAAAAAATACTTTCACTTAAAGAAATAAAACACGATGTATATAAGAGTAAAGTACGTTTATTCAGCTTTACATGCACATCCACACTTCTATGACAGGTAGTCTATGTCGGCTTCAATGGACCGTAATAGGCACCCCTATAAACGGGCCTCTGCGGGTACACTTTTTGGTCAACTTGCCGGTCACGGCACTACTAGCGCCGCCTAACGAGCTCCGGCATTGCTAATGAATGGCGTCGTCTAGTGCTATTGTTTCGAGTGAATCAAAGTACGGCAACGATTGTTTGGTGATAGTTTTAGTCACACATATACGATAGCACACGGATTGCACGCAAACTCATCGAAATAGTCAGGGAACAATTGATATTAAAGGAGTATTCAACAAAAATACCGGAAACGTGCCCGTAAACAAGGAGTAACTATACTAAAAACAATAACACCGGGTCATCGCGCGAGAACCTCTGCTACAGTACGCAATAGAGGTTCCCGCGCGACCGACCACACAAACAATATCGACTACTATTGATATTATATATATATATATTTCTGTTTTGCAACTATTGTGCGCGTCTTGTGCAGACTAATTCTGACGTTTCCCTAAGTAGGGTTTGGCAATATAAATGTGGTAAGATCTGAGACTCAGTCAGACCAGTCACCAAGCCCAAGGCAAGTCTTAATTTTGCATAACTATATTATAATCCCAAAACCTGCGTTCTGTCAACTTCTGACGGCGAGTACCAAATAGAATCACGTCCTACCGATCCACGTATATTTCTTGCATCCTCTACACCGAATTTTGTGGCACATTTTACACGGCTACTGTCAGCAACGCCCAAATATCGGTCCGACAGACTCGGCAACGATCGACCTCACCTGCTCCACCCAGTACACATTGAGCGCACGACCCAGTTACGTGATAAGTTCACGCGAGGTCATAGCGGCGGCCGGGGGGAGGCACTCGCCATTAAATCACTCCCGCAGCAGTAGCGTCGATTACCCAGGCTCCGCGCTGTGGCCCCACCGTTTGTCGCACACTTAGTGGGACCATGCCTCAGTTAGACTTCCTGGTGTGTTACACACGAATGTAGGGCACAGTAATTTATGGTATGTGTAATTTGAAGAAAAAAAATCATCATCTGACATAACTGCATTTGAGCAGGCACATTCGCAAGTTTGCTGGTAGAACCTGTTGACAGTGTAACTAAGGATTTTTAGATGATTTCAATAGGCGGAAGGATTTTTGGCAATTTTTTTGCCACAAGGCACGCGTGCTTAGTGATTCATGCTGAAATTGGTAAACATTGACGAGCATGATACGTTCAGCCATTTTAAAAGAGTTAGAAATGTCTAATTTTGACTAAACTCGATCAGCATGTCAATGAAATGATGATAACGGCAGGAAAGAAGTTTCAGATTTGTTGATGGTCAAGCTTTTTTATAATCATGCAAAACGTTAACATGGCCACCAATGGGAAATGTAACTGTACGCTGAACCCTAGTGGGGTTCTCATCTACATATGTAGCTGATTAAAATCTCATCCGGGCATTTGACTAATTCATAAAATGAGATTGATACGATGCAATTTGAATTAACTTTAACTTTGATTTAATATATTGACACAACTGTCCGACTCAAAAGTTAAATCGGGCAGACAAAATGTTTAGTGTACCGTGACATAGGCAAAGTCAATCGCCATACAATTTTTTCTATCTGGCTGGTGCTGTTGTATAGGCGTAGATCTCGCTCATGATAATCGCACGCATTTTCATGAAACGTGAAACCTCACAAAAACGCCATAAACAGAGCAATAAACACGTATTTCATGTCTGTATGCTTCTTATATGTATATCACTAAAGTTACCTGACAATAACCATGTAAAATACTATACGTAATCATGGGTGGTTCTCGAAATAAGCCCCTTGGGGTTTCCATAGAATCTCCTGAGTTACTAAATCATATTATTTATGACCATACATGTAACAACATTGTAAATGAGTAACCAAATAAACTCACATTGATTGATTGATAAAAGTGTGAAATTATTACATTTTTGTCAGAACCCATGTGCTTGTAAAAAATTGTATTTAACCGGATGTTGTTGTGAGCGAGATTACCAAACGGGATTCTCGTAGATCAATATATGGTCATGCTAAGAATTGCCGTCTGCTGGCCATAGAGTTACATCATTAATCATTCTTCTATAAACTACTAACTTACTAACGGGTGTTTTATTTATGTCCATGCTGCTGTCCCACTCTGGCCTCATTCTACACGAAATCGCGTTTGACCATGTGACCCAAAGGCAACATCACGTGCACAGTATGGCGGATAATTATGAAATGTTTTCTATGCCACCGGAAGCCCCCCCCCTCTCCCGACAGCAACGTTAGTTGTACATAAGACTAATTCTAAAAACAGCATATATAATCGTTTAGCTGGAACATGGTTCATTCGTTCCTTTCCGGTACGGCAGATTACTGTATCACGGTGTCATAAAAGACACGCAACGTTAATAAAACCAACCGCGCACTGGTAGTTCATTGAACATTCGTGAAATTGTATTATTTTTTACTAACATGCTTCGCATTTCCTGCAGTTAATTCGAGATATGTAACATTGCGTTCTTGTGCACTGTCAATGCGACAAAACATAGTCTATTGGGCTCTATACATATGTGTCTTTCTATATCAACCCGAAGTGAATGTCACTGCATCTGCTTGTATAGTCTAGGCGGAATAACATGGGACCCACCGACTGTTATGTTATAGTCTAGGCGGAATAACATAGGACCCACCGACTGTTATGTTATAATCTAGGCGGAATAGCATGGGACCCACCGACTCTTATGTTATAGTCTAGGCGGAATAGCATGGGACCCACCAACTGTTCTGTTATAGTCTAGGCGGAATAGCATGGGACCCATCGACTGTTATGTTATAATCTAGGCGGAATAGCATGGGACCCACCGACTCTTATGTTATAGTCTAGGCGGAATAGCATGGGACCCACCAACTGTTCTGTTATAGTCTAGGCGGAATAGCATGGGACCCATCGACTGTTATGTTATAGTCTAGGCGGAATAGCATGGGACCCACCGACTGTTATGTTATAGTCTAGGCGGAATAGCATGGGACCCACCAACTGTTATGTTATAGTCTAGGCGGAATAGCATGGGACCCACCGACTGTTATGATAGGACACATTGTGGCTACTGTTAATTCCGTGTTGCATCTGTGATTTACACTAGGGAAATGATTTACACAAGGGAAATGCAGTTTGGTGTAAGTCTCCGCACGTGAACGCAATGAGGTCGACCGTGCGTTGTGACTCTAATTGCTAAATCATAGACGTTGGAAGCTGTTGAATATTAGAGGGGACGAGCATATATTGTGGGGGGCCCTGCCTCCCCACTCAAAACATTGCCCCCCCCCACCCCCGTGTCGGGCATGCCCCTACCCGGATGCGACGACTGTTGGCACAATGCAACACGAGTATTGGGAGTGATGTGTTATATTCTCTTTCAGGTGTTTTATAGATATATTTTCTCGTGCCAGAATGGGATACGTCAAAATGTTTATAAATTATAATAGACTGTAATCACGGAGTGAAGATGTCATAGACATAAATGTCCTTAACCATTAAAGATAAGACACCCCACACTACACGCAATTTATGGGTGGCAAGTGTAATATTAAAAAAGTGAATTATAAGTGATCTATATGTGTTAATACCCTGCAACGTATATTTTGGTGATGTCAATATTGCCTCCCCGCCCCCGACAAAATTCGACCGGTAGATTTTCACATCATCCTACTACGGCGCGTTCCCAACAGACGGGAACGTGAGCTAGCCGTCCCTGGTCACATCCCAACTTCTACAACACTAATGCACTAGGCCCTACATGTTCCACAGCTTCCTGCTAACTTGGACACATGCCCCTGATGTCCACTTACCGGCCCATGTCGGTCGGAAGCATTTTCGACAGGTGATTTTGATACACATGACGACGACGGCTTCACGCTATGTCCCTCGCTGTCAGGTCTCGTAAACTGTGGCGCAAAGAATACAGAGTGTGCCCGGTGTTTACAACCCTTGTCGGGACGGGATCACCGCGTCCGCTTTCACGTGCGTGCCGCGGTTGTCTTGACCTAAGGGGTCGACTCCAAAGTGACAAAATGTGACGTGTTGACAATGTTTCATTATTACAGAGAAATAACCTATTACCGGACTGTGATTAGCAGTAAGAGTGGTTAGATTATTGCGAGGGGAAGCATTAGTCGGGGGTCACTCATAGGAATTACCACTAGATTATATTAATCCACGGGGGTGTCACTGCCTAGTAAACATTGTGTTTGTTGCATCTGAGTTTTAAGACGGAGTGTATAGGCAGGCCTACGAAGACGAAATGAATTCGGTTGGCTTTTGGGCAACACATTACAGGCCCGAGTATCTCCTATGCTGATATTACCGAAAACGACGTTGTAGGATTTGACGAAAGCGCTACTGTAGGTCAGTGACAAGACGCCTCACTCACAGTACGCGGCTGTGCACCTCACCCACAGTACGAGGTTGTACGCCTCACTCACAGTACGCGGTTGTACGCCTCACTCACAGTACGCGGCTGTACGCCTCACTCACAGTACGCGGCTGTACGCTTCACTCACCACTATTATATTACATTTCCCTTTGAAAGCAACGTTCCTTACTCCACTAGGGTGGGTCATGTTTTGCTAGAACTTACTTCAGAACGATATGTCATCACCCCATGAATTAATTATTTGGCATTCCTTGGTCAGACCTGAGGGTCACTGGCCATTTGATCTGATGTCAAGTTCATCTAAATTGGACATCAGTGCACACAGTCTGTCAAGGATTCCTGACTCCCACAAATTAGCTTTTGGTCGAGCTCTCAGCAGTATAAGCATATGCACCAATTTGCCATCATTATAAAAATCACACAACTTAGTACACGGACCAGTGCCAAATTTAGGGCAGGTCAAACTGCCCAGGGACACCCACAATGTAATTTTTATGGGGCCTCCACAAAACATGTTTTGGTCATGGGACCACCTTGACTTCGGGATAAAAAATTACATGGATAACCTGCTGTCCCACTACAACATCAATTGTTATAATGTAACAATTTTAGTTGTGGTATAATATTATTATGCATTTTTGTGTTCTAAATGTTAAAAAGTATTGTGCTGTGAAGTCCACATTGTAGTAGGCAGGGAGAAGCAAGAGCTGGTGTGATAGGATGACCGGTCAATCACTGCCCAGCGCTTACTCAGTCCTAAATCCAGCCCTGACATCATTGATATTTCACATTGTAATTGTTAAAAATTCGTGTTATCTGTGAGAAACAAAATAAATAAATATTATGGAATATGACAGTGTGCTAACAGTACTGATGTAGCTGTAATCATAGTAATTATAATCCCTTAATCATAGTGGATACCTATCAGTTACGTTTTCAAGATATCAACATCAGGTTTGCCGCACAATTATTGTGAGCATGAGGTCGCGTATGAGAAGTTCTGTGGTTATTTTTCTGCCAATTTGTTATGGTTTTAATGACATATTTAAGTGATTTTGCCCATTTATTCGGGATGATATCAAAACATAAGACACTACACAAAACCGAAGTCATTTAATCTCAGACCCCTCGGACACCCCCCCCGCTAAATGAAACTTTGAATTAGGCCTACATCTACGTGTGTACAACTTTGTGTTTGTTTGGTGGCAACCTGCATGTGCCCACTCGGCAACACCTCTATAACCTGCTTGCTTGTGCCCACTCGGCAACACCTCTATAAACTGCTTGCATGTGCCCACTCGGCAACACCTTTATAAACTGCTTGCTTGTGCCCACTCGGCAACACCTCTATAAACTGCTTGCATGTGCCCACTCGGCAACACCTCTATAAACTGCTTGCATGTGCCCACTCGGCAACACCTTTATAAACTGCTTGCATGTGCCCACTCGGCAACACCTCTATAAACTGCTTGCTTGTGCCCACTCGGCAACACCTCTATAAACTGCTTGCATGTGCCCACTCGGCAACACCTTTATAAACTGCTTGCATGTGCCCACTCGGCAACACCTCTATAAACTGCTTGCATGTGCCCACTCGGCAACACCTCTATAAACTGCTTGCATGTGCCCACTCGGCAACACCTTTATAAACTGCTTGCATGTGCCCACTCGGCAACACCTCTATAAACTGCTTGCATGTGCCCACTCGGCAACACCTCTATAAACTGCTTGCATGTGCCCACTCGGCAACACCTTTATAAACTGCTTGCATGTGCCCACTCGGCAACACCTCTATAAACTGCTTGCATGTGCCCACTCGGCAACACCTCTATAAACTGCTTGCATGTGCCCACTCGGCAACACCTTTATAAACTGCTTGCATGTGCCCACTCGGCAACACCTTTATAAACTGCTTGCATGTGCCCACTCGGCAACACCTCTATAAACTGCTTGCATGTGCCCACTCGGCAACACCTCTATAAACTGCTTGCATGTGCCCACTCGGCAACACCTTTATAAACTGCTTGCATGTGCCCACTCGGCAACACCTCTATAAACTGCTTGCATGTGCCCACTCGGCAACACCTCTATAAACTGCTTGCATGTGCCCACTCGGCAACACCTTTATAAACTGCTTGCATGTGCCCACTCGGCAACACCTCTATAAACTGCTTGCATGTGCCCACTCGGCAACACCTTTATAAACTGCTTGCATGTGCCCACTCGGCAACACCTTTATAAACTGCTTGCATGTGCCCACTCGGCAACACCTTTATAAACTGCTTGCATGCGCCCACTCGGCAACACCTCTATAAACTGCTTGCATGTGCCCACTCGGCAACACCTTTATAAACTGCTTGCATGTGCCCACTCGGCAACACCTCTATAAACTGCTTGCATGTGCCCACTCGGCAACACCTTTATAAACTGCTTGCATGTGCCCACTCGGCAACACCTTTATAAACTGCTTGCATGTGCCCACTCGGCAACACCTTTATAAACTGCTTGCATGTGCCCACTCGGCAACACCTTTATAAACTGCTTGCATGTGCCCACTCGGCAACACCTCTATAAACTGCTTGCATGTGCCCACTCGGCAACACCTCTATAAACTGCTTGCATGTGCCCACTCGGCAACACCTTTATAAACTGCTTGCATGTGCCCACTCGGCAACACCTCTATAAACTGCTTGCATGTGCCCACTCGGCAACACCTTTATAAACTGCTTGCATGTGCCCACTCGGCAACACCTCTATAAACTGCTTGCATGTGCCCACTCGGCAACACCTTTATAAACTGCTTGCATGTGCCCACTCGGCAACACCTTTATAAACTGCTTGCATGTGCCCACTCGGCAACACCTTTATAAACTGCTTGCATGCGCCCACTCGGCAACACCTCTATAAACTGCTTGCATGTGCCCACTCGGCAACACCTTTATAAACTGCTTGCATGTGCCCACTCGGCAACACCTTTATAAACTGCTTGCATGTGCCCACTCGGCAACACCTCTATAAACTGCTTGCATGTGCCCACTCGGCAACACCTTTATAAACTGCTTGCATGTGCCCACTCGGCAACACCTCTATAAACTGCTTGCATGTGCCCACTCGGCAACACCTTTATAAACTGCTTGCATGTGCCCACTCGGCAACACCTTTATAAACTGCTTGCATGTGCCCACTCGGCAACACCTTTATAAACTGCTTGCATGCGCCCACTCGGCAACACCTCTATAAACTGCTTGCATGTGCCCACTCGGCAACACCTTTATAAACTGCTTGCATGTGCCCACTCGGCAACACCTCTATAAACTGCTTGCATGTGCCCACTCGGCAACACCTTTATAAACTGCTTGCATGTGCCCACTCGGCAACACCTTTATAAACTGCTTGCATGTGCCCACTCGGCAACACCTTTATAAACTGCTTGCATGTGCCCACTCGGCAACACCTTTATAAACTGCTTGCATGTGCCCACTCGGCAACACCTCTATAAACTGCTTGCATGTGCCCACTCGGCAACACCTCTATAAACTGCTTGCATGTGCCCACTCGGCAACACCTTTATAAACTGCTTGCATGTGCCCACTCGGCAACACCTCTATAAACTGCTTGCATGTGCCCACTCGGCAACACCTCTATAAACTGCTTGCATGTGCCCACTCGGCAACACCTTTATAAACTGCTTGCATGTGCCCACTCGGCAACACCTTTATAAACTGCTTGCATGTGCCCACTCGGCAACACCTCTATAAACTGCTTGCATGTGCCCACTCGGCAACACCTCTATAAACTGCTTGCATGTGCCCACTCGGCAACACCTTTATAAACTGCTTGCATGTGCCCACTCGGCAACACCTCTATAAACTGCTTGCATGTGCCCACTCGGCAACACCTCTATAAACTGCTTGCATGTGCCCACTCGGCAACACCTTTATAAACTGCTTGCATGTGCCCACTCGGCAACACCTCTATAAACTGCTTGCATGTGCCCACTCGGCAACACCTTTATAAACTGCTTGCATGTGCCCACTCGGCAACACCTTTATAAACTGCTTGCATGTGCCCACTCGGCAACACCTCTATAAACTGCTTGCATGTGCCCACTCGGCAACACCTCTATAAACTGCTTGCATGTGCCCACTCGGCAACACCTTTATAAACTGCTTGCATGTGCCCACTCGGCAACACCTCTATAAACTGCTTGCATGTGCCCACTCGGCAACACCTTTATAAACTGCTTGCATGTGCCCACTCGGCAACACCTTTATAAACTGCTTGCATGTGCCCACTCGGCAACACCTTTATAAACTGCTTGCATGTGCCCACTCGGCAACACCTTTATAAACTGCTTGCATGTGCCCACTCGGCAACACCTTTATAAACTGCTTGCATGTGCCCACTCGGCAACACCTTTATAAACTGCTTGCATGTGCCCACTCGGCAACACCTTTATAAACTGCTTGCATGTGCCCACTCGGCAACACCTTTATAAACTGCTTGCATGTGCCCACTCGGCAACACCTTTATAAACTGCTTGCATGCGCCCACTCGGCAACACCTTTATAAACTGCTTGCATGTGCCCACTCGGCAACACCTTTATAAACTGCTTGCATGTGCCCACTCGGCAACACCTTTATAAACTGCTTGCATGCGCCCACTCGGCAACACCTTTATAAACTGCTTGCATGTGCCCACTCGGCAACACCTTTATAAACTGCTTGCATGTGCCCACTCGGCAACACCTTTATAAACTGCTTGCATGTGCCCACTCGGCAACACCTTTATAAACTGCTTGCATGTGCCCACTCGGCAACACCTTTATAAACTGCTTGCATGTGCCCACTCGGCAACACCTTTATAAACTGCTTGCATGTGCCCACTCGGCAACACCTTTATAAACTGCTTGCATGTGCCCACTCGGCAACACCTTTATAAACTGCTTGCATGCGCCCACTCGGCAACACCTTTATAAACTGCTTGCATGTGCCCACTCGGCAACACCTTTATAAACTGCTTGCATGCGCCCACTCGGCAACACCTTTATAAACTGCTTGCATGCGCCCACTCGGCAACACCTTTATAAACTGCTTGCATGTGCCCACTCGGCAACACCTTTATAAACTGTGATAAGAAAGTTAACCGAAACAGTTGCCCACCCACAATCAAAATCAGGGTTGAAAAAAATCATGATTTGTTTTGAAATAAAAATCTTATTTTTTTTAATTTAAATCTTTTTTTTTTTTAATCTGGTATATAGACATTTATATAGATGTTTATATTTATAAACTCTTTCAAACGTGTTCTATTCAAATCGATATGGGTTCTTGTCTTAACAGAGGGTACATGATTTTTGCTTATACAAAGACATTAGGCAATGTCCACAAGGCCTCACCCCCTGAAGTTGCATAATCTGTCTTGGAAAGGAAAGAATGTTGTGTGTCTGTGGCTGTAGCAGTGATAATTATTGTTTGCTGAGAGGGTGGATTAGCACATGCTCAGGGCTCTGTGTTCTTTAAGGGTATCTAATCAGAATACAAACTGGTACAGTGTTTAACAACTGAGTCAAAATACTGAATTGGTAACAACTAGCACAAGCTATAAGTGGACTTTAACTCAGGGCTTCTTTCTTGAAAAGATACTTCCTCTGGAAGACAAGTTGGTGTGACTCCACTGCATTCAGAAATGGAATAGCTCAAACATACACAATGTCATAAAATATTTGACTATCAGGCTATCTGGTGTCAATACAGCTACACAAGCGTGCGCACTTTGTGTTTTGTATTAAAAACATACAAAACTTTGTTGATCTCGATGCTTGTAAACAATTATTTGTGATAAATTCATATAAATCAGCGATTAAAAAAATCGGAAGTTAACAAAATAAAAAATCATAAATCAATGATTTTTTTGGGGAGTGATTTAAATCAAACAACCCTGATCAAAATACATCGATGTAAGGAGCTAAACGAAACAGTTGCCCACCCACATGAACTCAATTTCATGTAGTGACAAGCAGGTGTGTTTTGATATCACCACTACCTTAGTGTGGAACTGTAAAATGACAGTGCCATCAATTCCTTCTGATATGTCATCGGCAGTGTCCACGTATTCAGTTAGTCAGATCAAGTGATATTTTCGTACATTAAAGGTGCATGACGTTCAACGAATTGACATGGCTATGGCAACAATTAAAATTTTTGCCAGAATTTACGATAATTTCCGACACGTTGCACTTTTCTGAATCAAATTTTTTTTGCTTTCCTACTTGAGTATAATAAACTGAACAGACAACAGGAGGCGGGTAACAACTGAACAGACGACAGGAGGAAGGTAACAACTGAATGGCCGACAGGAGGAAGGTAACAACTGAATGGACGGCAGGAGGAAGGTAACAACTGAACGAACGACAGGAGGAAGGTAACAACTGAATGGACGACAGGAGGCAGGTAACAACTGAATGGACGACAGGAGGAAGGTAACAACTGAATGGACGACAGGAGGAAGGTAATAACTGAACGGACGACAGGAGGAAGGTAACAACTGAATGGACGACAGGACGAAGGTAACAATTGAACGGATGACAGGAGGAAGGTAACAATTGAACGGACGACAGGAAGCGGGTAACAACTGAATGGACGACAGGAGGAAGGTAACAACTGAACGGACGACAGGAGGAAGGTAACAACTGAATGGACGACAGGAGGCGGGTAACAACTGAATGGACGACAGGAGGAATGTAACAATTGAACGGACGACAGGAGGAAGGTAACAACTGAATGGACGACAGGAGGAAGGTAACAATTGAACGGACGACAGGAGGCAGGTAACAACTGAATGGACGACAGGAGGAAGGTAACAACTGAACGGACGACAGGAGGCGGGTAACAATTGAAGGGCGACAGGAGGAACGTAACAACTGAATGGACGACAGGAGGAAGGAAACAACTGAATAGACGACAGGAGGAAGGTAACAACTGAACGGACAACAGGAGGAAGGTAACAACTGAACGGACGACAGGAGGAAGGTAACAACTGAACGGACGACAGGAGGCGGGTAACAATTGAAGGGCGACAGGAGAAAGGTAACAACTGAATGGACGACAGGAGGAAGGAAACAACTGAATAGACGACAGGAGGAAGGTAACAACTGAACGGACGACAGGAGGAAGGTAACAACTGAACGGACGACAGGAGGCGGGTAACAACTAAACGGACGACAGGAGGCGGGTAACAACTAAACGGATGACAGGAGGCGGGTAACAACTAAACGGACGACAGGAGGCGGTAACAACTGAACGGATGACAGAAGGCTGGTAACAACGAAATGGACGACAGGAGGCGGGTAACAACTGAACAGACGACAGGAGGCGGGTAACAACTAAACGGATGACAGGAGGCGGGTAACAACTAAACGGACGACAGGAGGCGGGTAACAACTGAATGGACGACAGGAGGCAGGTAACAACTGAACGGATGACAGGAGGCTGGTAACAACTGAATGGACGACAGGAGGCTGGTAACAACTGAATGGACGACAGGAGGCAGGTAACAACTGAATGGACGACAGGTGGAAGGTAACAACTGAATTGACGACAGGAGGAAGGTAACAACTGAATTGACGACAGGAGGAAGGTAACAACTGAAAGGACGACAGGAGGAAGGTAACAACTGAAAGGACGACAGGAGGCAGGTAACAACTAAACGGATGACAGGAGGCTGGTAACAACTGAATGGACGACAGGAGGCAGGTAACAACTGAATGGACGACAGGTGGAAGGTAACAACTGAATTGACGACAGGAGGAAGGTAACAACTGAATGGACGACAGGAGGAGGGTAACAACTGAATGGACGACAGGAGGCAGGTAACAACTGAATGGACGACAGGAGGCAGGTAACAACTGAAAGGACGACAGGAGGCAGGTAACAACTAAACGGATGACAGGAGGCTGGTAACAACTGAATGGACGACAGGAGGCAGGTAACAACTGAATGGACGACAGGTGGAAGGTAACAACTGAATTGACGACAGGAGGAAGGTAACAACTGAATGGACGACAGGAGGAGGGTAACAACTGAATGGACGACAGGAGGCAGGTAACAACTGAATGGACGACAGGAGGAAGGTAACAACTGAATGGACAATAGGAGGCAGGTCATTCATTCATGTTCGTCCGTCGAGTTGACGAGGACATGAATAACAGGTACAGTAACAACTGAATGGATGACAGGAGGCGGGGAACCACTGAATAGAGGCCAGGAGGCAGGTAACAACTGAAAGAACGACAAGAGGCGAGTAACAAATTTATTTCATCTGCTTATGGCAACTTGCACAACAGTCATGATGCGATAATAATCCTAAATTATATATTCAATGATTCATTTTGATTGGGCATTGATGTATCCCTGAATGGTTTTAAAGTTGTTTCATTAAATAATGATGATGACTATATACATAAATAAAATATCCTTAATGTTTGGACAGAAGCCATTTGATATTGACCCAACGACCATGAATTCATTGATAGATTACTGGTGACCTTGTCATTAGGAGTCTGTCTGTGACATGTGACTGGTTGCCTGTCCCCTGGTGGCATACGAACCAGTGAAATGTACAACTTCACAACACTGGCTTCTGAATAATACTCCAGAACATCTTACAACACGCTTGTAATATTGGCTACAGAGGGTGTTCCAACCAGACTAAACAACATGGCTGCCGTCTGGAAACAACACTACATATAATGATAACAAGCTGACAGTCTACGGTGCACCAACAGCAGCCGTTTCACCGAATGTCTGCTTCCTTTGTATTTGGAAGTGTTTTAGAGATCAATTCTGAGCAGCCGAAAGACCATGAGGTTGTGACGAGTCTGACAACAATGACGATGACACATGCTCTCCGAGCATATTTTCACACTGCACTGTCGTGGCAACTGATGATGAATTCAACGAGAATAACGTAACCTCTTCGCCTTGAGCTGGTGTTGGAATGGCCGCTGACGAACGCTGGAGGATGACGTTGCCATCAGTGCTGCCACCTACTTCCTATTTTTTGCACTTGCAGCGTTGTTGTGGCGGGACGTTTGCTAGAACTCGTTCAACATGGGCACCACAACCTGGCAACAGAACCAGCACAATGTTTTATAGCACACTGTTAGTCATGAAAGCAAACCTACCATTAGCATGTCTTAATATACCCAATTATACTCCCACTCCTAGTACACTAAATACTAGTAATACCCATACCCCCTAGTACTAGTACACTAAATACTAGTAATACCCCTACCCCCTATTACCAGTACAGGGGTAAGACCACAGTTGACCTTCCTGTTTATTGTTTCACACGAATGTAGGGCGTATTAAATTGAGATATGTGAATTTAAACAATTCATATGATGTGACATAAGTGCAACTGAGCAGGCATATTCACAGGTATATTTGTAGAAGCTATTGGCTGTGAAATGGTGCATTTATTTGAGAGTTTAATAGGTGGAGGGATTTATGGGAATTTTTCTGCTATGGGCCACGTGGGCGCATGAATACATGGCTATTTTTGTCAAAATTGATGGGCATCGCACATTGGAGCATTTTAAAAGAGCTGGAGGTATGTGATTTTGATCAAATTTGGCCAGTATGTCAATGAGATGATGGCAGTTGCTGTGAAAAAGTTTCAGAGTTTTTGATGGTCAGGTTTTCTTATAATCAGACAAAACGTTAACATGGCCACCAATGCAATTCTCTACTGTGGTTTGCCCCCTACACTCAGTAACTGGTTCATGCAATACCAGTAAGAGTGCCTACCCCCAAGTACTGGTACAGTGTACATGAAATACTTATAATAGTGTTACCTCCTAGTACCAGGAATTACGAGTGATAAAAGTGGAGAAGTGAAGAATGGAGGAGCTGAGGGAGGAGGTTGGTGTGAGTGAGGAGCTGAGGGAGGAGGTTGGTGTGAGTGAGGAAACTGGTGAGGAGTTGGTTAAAGTGGGCTGGACACATGGAAATAATAGAAGGGGAACAGTAACCGGAGAGAGCGTATGCACCCAGAGTGGAGGGTGGAAAGAGAAGAGGAAGACTCCGACTGAGATCGGAGGATTACGTGAAGAGAATTGTCGGGATTGAGAGGAGAGTGGAGAATGAGAGAGTGACAGGGGTGGAGGATGGTGGAGAATGAGAGAGTGACAGGGGTGGAGGAGAGTGGAGAATGAGAGAGTGACAGGGGTGGAGGAGAGTGGAGAATGAGAGAGTGACAGGGGTGGAGGATGGTGGAGAATGAGAGAGTGACAGGGGTGAAGGATGGTGGAGAATGAGAGAGTGACAGGGGTGGAGGATGGTGGAGATGGCAGTGAATTAGAAACAATGATTGAATGAAAAGAAATCAGAAACCAAGGATCAGTATCGATGCAGGCCTCACACCAGACTTCAGGGACAAAGAGAAGATCAACCACAAACTAGTAGTGTATTAATGCAGCAACTTCTAAGTTTTAGCATGTCAAGTGTTTGTGATATTTGGATAATTAAAATTAGTGTAGAAAATAAATTGTGATCTGTTTCTTGCATCAGATTATGCTCACGTGGGAAAACAAGGGGTGTGCCACTATTAAATAATGGTTTTCTATCAGGCATTATATGGTATTCACATCAGCTATGTACCTTCAGGCCTTAGCCATGACTAAGCAATTAGCTGGTAACATTCTGTTTATTTCAATGACATGTATTTGACAGGATCAAGAACACAGTAATTGTATGCATATTGGTAATTTAAATAACTTGTTAAAATATTGTATTATACATTTTAAAATCTGATTTATTTAGTCAAATAACTGTCAACCTTGCATTTAATAATATGCCAGCCATTGATCAAACAGTTGCTAACACATCATGTGATGTGCATGACCTGACTTGAACCGTTCTGAAGTTGTTTATGTTACTGGTGTACTTTGTACATACACCATTGTTGGGGGGGGGGGAGCATTGGGCCTCCTCTGGCTTTGGGAATCATTGGGATATGAATTTGTCCCTGAATAATTTATTGTGCCACTACACAGGTAGCATGGCAACCTAATGGGACTGCAACAGGTCATGACAACACTAGTATGTCATGCTAGCTAGCCTCTGGCATGTGCAATTGACCTACTATTAGTAATACTTAGTTTGCTGGGGGCGGAGGCTGAAGATATTATCTACAATCCTGCATGAGTCTGTATTCTCAAAATACTGTTCTTAGCGTTGTGAGCATTTCTTTGTCAAAATGGTGTAATTTATTAACATCTATGAAAATAGATAGAGAATTTAGGGAAAGTGTACATGCATATAATGATGCCAACAATCATCAGTGGCATGTTTAGGACTTTGGAGAATGCTAGATAATAGCTGTGAATATGGTATATAGTATCTATCAGCACATGGAGAAATCTTACTAATCTGTAACAGTAAGAAGGTCGAAATATACCAATGGGTATAAAAGTCAAGCTTTTCCTCTATTTGGTTTGATGTGCAGGCCTGTTTGACTGGACCATGGGTGATAGCACAGGCTGGCAGGATCTCTTATTATATACAACACATAACACAAGTAGGCTTCCGACATACATACAATAAAAATTTGGCTATGAACCTATGTATGTCAACTTCTTATCTGTATCTATACACATGGACTGTGGTTAGATAGTGCACACAATGACCGACACAAACCATGACTGGCATTACATGGATCATTATGCTGAGTCACAGACGTGACAATTCAAAACAAAATGAAAAAAGCTGACATGTTGTTTGTGGGTGTTTGTACAGAACTTTTCTTGCAGATTTGACTGAAAGGTCTGGCGTTGTTTGTGTTCTGACTTTGAGTTAGTCCCTTTTTGTTTATAAGTCGTGCACTGCAGGTGCAAGAATAAGTTTCCCGGCCTAGGTTAGGGCCTAGGTTAAACCTATCTAACTATAAGACAATGTCACGACACAAATTTAACTAGTCAGTAAACCAGTGGCTATGAGTAAGAACTACTGCAAGTACAGGTAACCACATGTGCCTGCGTTTTAACCTTCAAGTCTCAATGACTTGCTCGTATATAGTCACTGGTGTAGTTTTCGCAAATTCTGGCGCTAGCCTCATTTTGAGAGCCGTATTTCCATTGTTCGATACTAGTAAGTCAATAACTGAGAACAACTGCTAGTGTCGTGACTAATTATATAGTTACCGGTGCAGTTTTCGACCCACGCTAGTTTTCAATCCACTGAAATCTCGCTTGATATCGCGTTAGAGACATCACAGCGTCTGTTTACGACAATAACGATACAGAGTGTTGTCTGAGCAAAATATATTTTTATATATAATATAACATGGAACACGTTTATGATATACATACCTTGATAAAAAAACCGACTTTGCATGCTTACCAGACATTATCATTGAGCGTCTGCTGACGAATGTCTCGTTCTTGGCCACGTGACAATAATAGCCCTTTTTGTGGTAGATATATGGCAAGCTAGTCTTGTCATAAAAGTATGAATAATTCAAATGCGTTAAATATACGAGAAAAAATTACTACATTAACGTTATATATTCAATACAAATATATGTGCTTTATAAAGCGCTATGTCAAGCCAGGTTTTTATAAAAAAGTTGACATAATTGGAACAAAGTGGTAAAATTAAAATGGCTTGCCATAAATATAGGTCGAATTCCGCCGGTTTCCTCGACTGGCGCGACATGGTTCAGATGTTCAATATTCGTAAGTTTTTAACTAAAAACAACTGTTTTAATAATTTGTTTGCATTGAATAAATGATGTAGCTTTTGCTGATTTGGTATATCGATCTCTTACACAAAATGTTTCTTCAGATGTTTTTTTAAACGGCATATTCTATTGAGTAGGTCGAAAACTACACCGACCAGTATACGGTGTGACGCTGTTCTTGTGTTTGTCCGATGGTTTACGGTAGACGCCGCATGGAGCACCGCCGGCGTCGCAAATAACTCCTTCTCTAAGACACATTTACAAAGTTACGAATACAAAATCCACTTACCGGCCCACGTTGGCTTTCCACACTTCGGACACGTTGTCTTGAAACACATCTTGATCGCAGCGAGTTGTTTGAGGAATGATAGACGTGTTATCACGGAACCTTCTTTTCACCAGTTACCACCTTCCGTTACAAGCTGTCGCTCGACTGTGTCACAGTGTCGAGGCGTCCCTATAAATACCAGTTTCAATCAGCCGCATCGCGGGGTGCACATATAGCATGACGTGCGTTTTCGCTGTTAGAACGTGACACTGCATTTTCCGCTAGGTCAATCAAGTTCGGACACGCGACGCTAAGGCATTCGGTATCATTATTATTAAAATGGGATTATCGACTTGTGGCAATTGTTTGTCCGATCTCGCATAGGGCATTACTTACACTCGAAACGCTACAATAGGGCGCACGTGTTTCAACAACAATGCATGTTGTGTGATTGGTCGTCCGCCTTTCTCCGTTCTAGACATTTCCAGGCCGAATTCCATGCCGGTCGACATGCAGCCAGATAAATTAACATTTGTGTCTACTGAGTTCTGAGCCTCCGGCTAGACACACCATGTGTTATACAAGGAGACAACTTCAGAGACGTTTTGTATTGATATATGTACCTAGCACATTTTGTGTGTGCATTTTTGATACTATTTTTAAATTAAAAAATGTCATAATCAATGTTCTATTGTTAACTTTGACGCTGTTCCCGGTAATGTACTTACATTGTCTTCGTTGTCACAACATAATGCATGGAATTTATGCAATTATTCACATTGCCTTTATGGTATGCTGTCAACGAACAAAGCTGTTACTTATAGAAGTCTATCGACGTCACCAGGGAATAAAATTAGATTGAAGTTTTTAAGATATTGAATGGGTATGAAAATATTGATAGAATATGTTTTTTTTCACTCAAGAAAAATAGCAGAACTAGAGGACATGAGGAAATATTAGTAAAGGATCAGTATATATTGGATATCATGAAGTACTCGTTCTCACAGAGGACAATGAATGAATGGAACAAATTGTCTACATATTGTATAACTGCTAGCAGCGTGAATATGCTTAAACATATCTTATCTCAGGAGGGCGGGTTACGCGTAGATGAACATTGTTGGACTCTCGATAAACCAATGGCTTCCTTGTCCACTTGGCATCTGGACATATGGCTTGGATGGCAAATCTTGTTAAAAAAGCAGTACAGCATATAATTTGTGGACGTCATCGTCGAAAGTATCTCGTCATAATGTGTTTCCGGAGTAACTAAATTAGTCCGAGACAGAAAGTAATAGATGTGTAGCATGCCGGTTCTCGTGTGTGATTTGGGGGAGGGGGTCGTATGGTCTTTTTGAGAAAATGTTATTAACTAACTTTTTTTTCTTCAGAAATCATCCTAGAAATCCTCGACAGATGGTGTAAGCCCAACCCCCTTTTCAAAATCCAGAGGACGGGCTTGTGTAGATATATGGAGGTCGTACCGTTTTCAATCGAATGTTTGGCGTTTGTATAGAGTGTGCAACTGACGTGTTTAAGGCTATATGCCGCGTACCGTAGAAAGATCAACAAAAGTAAAGCACTGAAATCTCGATGTTGAAAATGTGTAATGTGATTGGAATAACACTGTTAACAACACAGGCCACGCCAAATGAAATTTAACTACTTATTCCAGCATTTTATTTACAAGTTGATACTATTAGTGTTAGTGACATATGCCCAAAATGAGTCATTATGACATTAATTAGTATTCAAGAGGGGGTGGTGTCACAATGTCTCAACCCCCTACCTATTTTGGACGCAACTCTTCAACCTCCCACCATTTGTATGACCAACCTCCCACTTTACGCTTCCCGGGTGTGGTTCTTAACACCCCTGTTCCCACCTGTTTTGGGACCAAAGTAGTGGGACGAACATGACGGGGAAGAAGATTTGATGATTAATGAATCGTAGGCTCTACTTTTATTTTTTAAGAAAAATGTGTTGTCTCATAAATAATATTGTACACAGTGTTCGAAATGAGGTTTTTTTTTTGGGGGGAGGGGGGTCCAGGCACGAGGGACCTCCCATAAGAAAGAAAAATGTAAACTTGGGGAGTCCCACATTTTATCGTTGTACCGATGTAATTACCCTCCCGCTGTTGCTGCGTGTGAGGCTACTCTGGTTGCTGCCTGTGAGGCTACTCTGGTTGCTGCCTGTGAGGCTACTCTGGTTGCTGCCTGTGAGGCTACTCTGGTTGCTGCCTGTGAAGCTGCTCTGGATCGTCTGTGCTAGAACGCGACGGTTTTCGCAGAACTCGACATCATTATGTTGGTAGTTTAGCTGATTCATTCAGCTCACTCTATTGTCATTCAGTTAATCTCAGTTAAAAACATTCCACTCATACCATTGATGAGTGTGTGTTATGTGGTTAAGGGCGCCACCTGTTGGCTGTCTGCAGTAATGCCACCAATGAGTGTCTAGTTGAGGCACATTTTACCTCGGCATTTTACTTCTCAGAATTACAGAGCAAGCGCATTACTCCAGTAACAATGGCTTAGACCAGAATTTACAATTTAGTAATTTAGCAGACGCTCTTATTCAGAGCGACTTACAACTAGTGCATTCGACCTAAGTTGGTAACATAACTACATGTCACTATGATAGCAAGCAAGTCTTTTCACAAAAATAGGCGCTAATAGCCATAACAGTGCCTGAAAAGAAGATTTTTTAAGCAGATTTTTTTCGGGGGGGGGGGGGTGACCAATATTTTTAGGAGACCCCCAAGAGTCAGTGGTCATTTCGAACACTGATTGGACACAAAGCGAAGGGGGAAACGGGCTCCAAATGATATTAAGCGGCATGTTACGATGCGTTTGATTACTTATCTTTTACAATTTCCGATTTCCAGCACAGTGACATCTAGGCCTAGGTGCAAGCCGTGCACCATACCCTCGTGATGGGGAGGGGGGCAGGAAATGGGAGGTTGGTCCTAAAATCGGTGGTTGGTTGACCTAAACACAGTAGGTGGGCGGTGGGATGTGGACTATTAAAATTTGTGGGGGGTTGGCCCCCAAAAAGGTGGGAAGATGGGACGTTGAAATTACTGCTTCACCCCCCCCCCATGATAAGTGGCACGAAGATTTGATTTTGCCGTTTTGAACGTTGAAGGTCAAAGCATGCACGTAGACACCAGATTATGAGAGGATGAGATTAATGTCGTGATTAATCTACGACGAGGACAACAGCATTATGTACAATGGTAAGTCTTCGAGGGCGTCTTGGTCAACATCCTTACGGGATTAACTCGATCATAGAACGCTAATGACATGTCTAAGCGAGATCGATTATATGGACCATTGAACGGCAATGTTGTGTCAGTAAACACTTCCATGAACTAGCAACTGGTTGGTGTTCGCCTGCGCTCCGTCCTTACGGCTTCATTCACGCCAACGAGTCGTATCTTCATGGCACGTAAACGATGCTGAATTGAGTTCAAACTCGTTTCCAGACACCGCTCTACAAAAGCATACTCCACCAATGAAGTTAAGTCTATAAAACAGACTTCTCCATGTAAACTTCCTTTGATGCACGCATATAGTCTACGGTGGTTAGAAAGTTAGACCCTCATTTGAGAGGTTCGAATCTTCTTGTTCAGCCAGGATTGGAATGAACAGGTCTGAAGGGGGGAGGGGGGAGGAGGGGGGAGGGGGGGGTAAAGAGCTCTGAGCGATAATGCAATGACTGAATACCACGCTACATAAGAACATACCTTTTCATTTACTATCCCATCCGAAAATATATACATTTTTGTTTCTGATGGGTTGGACATTGTATAGTTTTTGTTTCTGATGGGTTGGACATTGTATAGTTTTTGTTTCTGATGGGTTGGACATTGTATAGTTTTTTTTATGGGTTGGACATTATATAGTTTTTGTTTCTGATGGGTTGGACATTGTGTAGTTTTTTTTATGGGTTGGACATTATATAGTTTTTGTTTCTGATGGGTTGGATATTGTATAGATTTTTGCTTAAATTTGTTTTTAAAATAAGATCACAACTCATTTAAAAAATAAGACCACCACTCATAGTTTACATTATTTCACAATTCGTATCAGGCATTATTATTTGCAAATACATATTGAGCAATGTACAATCCGAAACTGTTATATCTGCCAGCATGAAGACTATGTCATTGAACCTGCTTGGTTACACATTACATCTGCCAGCATGAATGACTATGTCATTGTACCTGCTTGGTTACACATTACATCTGCCAGCATGAACACTATGTCATTGTATCTGCTTGGTTACACATTACATCTGCCAGCATGAACACTATGTCATTGTATCTGCTTGGTTACACATTACATCTGTCAACATGAACACTATGTCATTGTACCTGCTTGGTTACACATTACATCTGCCAACATGAACACTATGTCATTGTATCTGCTTGGTTACACATTACGTTTGCCAGCATGAAGACTATGTCTTTGTACCTGCTTGGTTACACATTACATCTGCCAACATGAACACTATGTCATTGTACCTGCTTGGTTACCCATTACATCTGCCAACATGAACACTATGTCATTGTATCTGCTTGGTTACACATTACGTTTGCCAGCATGAACACTATGTCATTGTATCTGCTTGGTTACACATTACATCTGCCAACATGAACACTATGTCATTGTACCTGCTTGGTTACACATTACATCTGCCAGCATGAACACTATGTCATTGTATCTGCTTGGTTACACATTACATCTGCCAACATGAACACTATGTCTTTGTACCTGCTTGGTTACCCATTACATCTGCCAGCATGAAGACTATGTCTTTGTACCTGCTTGGTTACACATTACATCTGCCAACATGAACACTATGTCATTGTATCTGCTTGGTTACACATTACATCTGCCAACCTGAATGACTATGTCATTGTATCTGCTTGGTTACACATTACATCTGTCAGCATGAACACTATGTCATTGTATCTGCTTGGTTACACATTACATCTGCCAACCTGAATGACTATGTCATTGTACCTGCTTGGTTACACATTACATCTGCCAGCATGAACACTATGTCATTGTATCTGCTTGGTTACACATTATGTTTGCCAGCATGAACACTATGTCATTGTATCTGCTTGGTTACACATTACATCTGCCAACATGAACACTATGTCATTGTACCTGCTTGGTTACACATTACATCTGCCAACATGAATGACTATGTCATTGTATCTGCTTGGTTACACATTACATCTGCCAGCATGAATGACTATGTCATTGTATCTGCTTGGTTACACATTACATCTGCCAACATGAACACTATGTCATTGTACCTGCTTGGTTACACATTACATCTGCCAGCATGAATGACTATGTCATTGTATCTGCTTGGTTACACATTACATCTTCCAGCATGAATGACTATGTCATTGTATCTGCTTGGTTACACATTACGTTTGCCAGCATGAATGACTATGTCATTGTATCTGCTTGGTTACACATTACATCTGCCAGCATGAATGACTATGTCATTGTATCTGCTTGGTTACACATTACATCTGTCAGCATGAATGACTATGTCATTGTACCTGCTTGGTTACACATTACATCTGCCAGCATGAAAGACTATGTCATTGTACCTGCTTGGTTACACATTACATCTGCCAACATGAATGACTATGTCATTGTATCTGCTTGGTTACACATTACATCTGCCAGCATGAATGACTATGTCATTGTATCTGCTTGGTTACACATTACATCTGCCAGCATGAATGACTATGTCATTGTATCTGCTTGGTTACACATTACATCTGCCAGCATGAATGACTATGTCATTGTATCTGCTTGGTTACACATTACATCTGCCAGCATGAATGACTATGTCATTGTATCTGCTTGGTTACACATTACATCTGCCAACATGAACACTATGTCATTGTACCTGCTTGGTTACACATTACATCTGCCAACATGAATGACTATGTCATTGTATCTGCTTGGTTACACATTACATCTGCCAGCATGAATGACTATGTCATTGTATCTGCTTGGTTACACATTACATCTGCCAACATGAACACTATGTCATTGTACCTGCTTGGTTACACATTACATCTGCCAGCATGAATGACTATGTCATTGTATCTGCTTGGTTACCCATTACCTCTGCCAGCATGAACACTATGTCACTGTATCTGCTTGGTTACACATTACATCTGTCAGCATGAATGACTATGTCATTGTACCTGCTTGGTTACACATTACATCTGCCAACATGAACACTATGTCATTGTACCTGCTTGGTTACACATTACATCTGCCAACATGAATGACTATGTCATTGTATCTGCTTGGTTACACATTACATCTGCCAGCATGAATGACTATGTCATTGTATCTGCTTGGTTACACATTACATCTTCCAGCATGAATGACTATGTCATTGTATCTGCTTGGTTACACATTACGTTTGCCAGCATGAATGACTATGTCATTGTATCTGCTTGGTTACACATTACATCTGCCAGCATGAATGACTATGTCATTGTACCTGCTTGGTTACACATTACATCTGCCAGCATGAAAGACTATGTCATTGTACCTGCTTGGTTACACATTACATCTGCCAACATGAATGACTATGTCATTGTACCTGCTTGGTTACACATTACATCTGCCAGCATGAATTAGTATGCCATTGTACCTGCTTGGTTACACATTACATCTGTCAGCATGAATGACTATGTCATTGTACCTGCTTGGTTACACATTACATCTGTCAGCATGAATGACTATGTCATTGTACCTGCTTGGTTACCCATTAGTCAATGTTAGATCGATGGCATGTATTTCTTTTGCAATATTGGTGCACTAATATTACGAGGGAATATTTGTTTTATAAAATTCAAATAATTGTTGAAATTAATTAACAGTGTGGCTCCTTCGACAGTGATCAAATGTCGCCTTAGTGGGGGACTCCCGTCCTTTAGAAGAAGAAGAAGATTTGTGTTTATTTGACCAATGTAACATTTCAAAAGATACACACATACATTCATGTTAATAAAACAATGTGACATGTAACTTTTATTTTCAGTACAATGACATAGTCATTCATGTAACAGTAACTTTTATTTTCATACTGTACAATATATTATTGTTATCACTTCCTTTTTTGCTGTTTACTTAAAATTAATATATTTTATGGTTTTTGTATTGACTGTTTTTTATTGTGTTTTTGGGACGAATAAATGTTTCCCTTTTCACGAAACTACTCAGTTTGACTCGGCAATTGGAATGCATGGACTCTAGTTGTTAACATATTTCCTTATATACGATAAAACATGCGTGGGTGGTTGCGTGCATGCGTGGGTGGGTGGTTGCGTGCATGCGTGGGTGGGTGGTTGCGTGCATGCGTGGGTGGGTGGTTGCGTGCATGCGTGGGTGGGTGGTTGCGTGCATGCGTGGGTGGGTGGTTGCGTGCATGCGTGGGTGGTTGCGTGCATGTGCTCCATGTGTGGTTGGTGCGTGCGTGCGTGCGTGCGTGCGTGCGTGTGCGTGTGCGTGTGCGTGTGCGCGTGTGTGTACCCGCATGCATAGTTAGACCAGTGTGAGTGCAAAATTAATCTCCCGAACGAGACAATGAGCATCGTTCTTTTGAAGAGGAAATCCGCTGTTACAGGCCCACTCGGTGACTGGTGAGGCCGCTATACAAAACACCTTATTTCTGTTGTATAAGACAGCTATACAGATCAGTAGAAACAGAAGTACGGAAGGTTCCCTTTGATTGATTTGAAATAATATTTGATTAATATACACGTCAACGTTGTCGCCGTGTCCAGGGGGCTATCAAGAGACTCAACGTTGTCGCCGTGTCCAGGGGGCTATCGAGAGCCTCAACGTTGTCGCCGTGTCCAGGGGGCTATCAAGAGACTCAACGTTGTCGCCGTATCCAGGGGGCTATCGAGAGACTCAACGTTGTCGCCATGTCCAGGGGGCTATCGAGAGACTCAACGTTGTCGCCGTGTCCAGGGAGCTATCGAGAGACTCAATGTTGTCGCCGTATCCAGGGGGCTATCGAGAGACTCAACGTTGTCGCCGTGTCCAGGGGGCTATCGAGAGACTCAACGTTGTCGCCGTGTCCAGGGGGCTATCAAGAGACTCAACGTTGTCGCCGTATCCAGGGGGCTATCGAGAGACTCAACGTTGTCGCCGTGTCCAGGGGGCTATCAAGAGACTCGACGTTGTAAATAGTTATGCCCTCGCAAAAATTATTCTTCGCCAATTTCGAGTGCATTGCGTAAATACGGACATTCGTAAGGCAGAGGGGATGAAAAGTGGAGCGAGAAGGATGCCGATAGGGAGCGAGAAGGATGCCGATAGGGAGAAGTGGGAAGGGATAACAGGTGGGGCGGTGCAGCAGTACATGAACTAGCCTCACTCCTTGATAAAGGGTGCAACAAGTCAGTTCAGACACATTGCACAGCAGACGGACGGGGTCATATTAGAAGGTTTGTGTATCAAAGTGCGCCACGAAAGGTCACTGCGCCCCGGTTGGTACGAGATCTGCACGTCATGGGGGCTGATTGCGTGGCTGTGACAGCCGAGCCACCACGAATAAGCATTGGTTATGTAAGGTGCACTGGAATGACTCGACACTTTTAGCAGGACATGACTCGACATTTTGCGTGCAAAAACCGTGCTGGTAATTAATGAGCATTTCCTTGTCAAATGTTTAAACACGTACATGATAAAGGATGAGTCGAATTCAGCCAACAGTTAGCAGCATAACCGCTATGTGCAAGTGGTTATATCTAAATCACAATGGCAAAGCAGTAATATGATATTCTTGCATGTCCGTATCGGAAAACAATAAGACTAACACGTTCACACGCACGCGTGCACTAGACGCACACAGACATGCATAGAGGCGCACGCTCAACAGGAGGTGACACGTATTCCCATAAATGTTTCAACATGTATGAGTGCATTATCTACAATTAATGAGATTAAGTATTTACGACGGAATGTTATTTAAATGTGGATCATATCAGGACGAACTCATATCCTATACCAATATGGCGTATCCCTTGATGGCTGCCCGTGGATGAAAGTCACGAACTTAGTAAACGAACTGAAGCAAAAAAACAAACGTTATTAAGTATCGACGTTTCTCTAAAACGTTTGATTTTTATGTCACTTTACACAAGACCTTAGTGTCGTTTCATGTTTTGAAGTTTGGCCCTTTCGTGCAATACAACTGGCTATTGTTGAATGTTCACCCGATCACTTTCTCGAGTAGGCGCCATATATACATCGTGGTTATAACATCGGAATTGCCGTTCGACAATTTCGTGCATTTCACCTTTGTTCAGCCAATTATAATTGAATAACTAATTATACCATATGGCGGCATGTTTGAACGAATGGATTCCGGTAGTAAGCGCAGAGAACAAAAATGTTCCAGAGAGGTTGAGCCTTGGAAAGAACTCGTCCGCTTGACCGTGGGGGAGACGTTAAGCGCTTTGAACAACCCCACAGGGATCCGATACAACGCTGTACAACGACATGTATACATTTACATGTACAGCACTGATACACTGGGTTGGTGTGCTAATGTATGTATATGCTACAAGAGTGGCACAGATAAGAAAAACGCCAAGTCAGAGTGTGTCACCAGGAATATAGTCTAAGCTCCATATAACGGTTGTGTTCCCACCTTGTCTGTCTAAACGGATATTACATAATATATTATAAATATAGATCTAGCATTGCATATTCCAATCGAGACGGAAATTCCCGAGAATGTTTGGACATTAAGCAAACCCAAGGCTACCAACTTTGTGTTCAAGAACCGCTTGATTTTAACGCGGCTTGAAAAGTGATCCGGGATGCTGCGCGTGACTGCTAAAATGCACAGTCATGGCATTGCTCTTAAATAAATCACAATGTTGTATTTAAGATGAAATTAAAACACGTACGCCAAGCGAACGACTCGAAATTCATACACATGCTTCGTCTACAGAGACGTAGTCGAGATGGCACGTGTTTATAATTTATCGAGACAATCCGTGTCTGGCAGGTTGTCTAACGGGTAACTCAGACAGGCTGAAAACACTACACTGAAAAGCAGTCGCTATTGTGATTACGATGATTACTATTTAACACACACACACACACACACACACACACACACACACACACACACACACACACACACACACACACACACACACACACACACACACACACACACACACACACACACACACACACACACACACACACACACACACACACACACACACACACACACACACACACACACACACACACACACACACACACACACACACACACACACACACACACACACACACACACACACACACACACACACACACACACACACACACACACACACACACACACACACACACACACACACACACACACACACACACACACACACACACACACACACACACACACACACACACACACACACACACACATATGTGGTAACTTCACTCTACTTGTATACTACACACATACGCACGCACGCAAGCACGCACACACCACACACACACGCCACGCACGTGCGCCACACGCAGGCGCGCCACACACACGCACAGTCACACACGCCCGCCCGCACACACGCACACAGTCACACACGCACACAGTCTCACACGCACACACGCACGCACGCACGCACGCACGCACGCACGCACGCACGCGCGCGCACACCAACACACAGTAGCACATCGAATCACTTTAATATGCTATTATGTTTTACTTAATGCACACGAATAATAAATGCCCTGCTTACATGGCGCAGTGTATGCTTGGTAGGAGAGTCATCTATGAACTTCACTACGTCATTAGTGTTTATACATAGCGGACACGAGTGGTAATTACACGCCCTACTTGGAGAAATCACTTTTAACTTCACTACGTTATTATTCAGACACAAGTGGTAATTACACGCCCTACTTGGAGAAATCACTTTTAACTTCACTACGTTATTATTCAGACACAAGTGTTTCTACAGAATTCCCACGAATAATAAAATATGCCATATTTACATGGCGCAGTATGCTGTAGTGATCAAAGCTATACACTTGACGGTAATAGACGGCAGTTCCATAGATGGGCTTTATATTCACCCAAGCCAACAACTGAAGGTGGTAAAAGACGAAGAAACGTATTGGCCTAGATATAAGGAAGGTGGTCGCGAGTTATGATAATGATGTGTGTTTTATGTGCAATAAAAAATAAAAAGGTGATGGGTAAGATAAATTAGGTCAAAAATATAACTCTTCTGGCAAATAAAAACTTGGCAAAGTTGACGTAATATTACAAATCCGTGCACAGTTCATCGAACAGTACCACATATATAAAGACAGCACCAAGACGAGAAACTAGCGGCCTCTGGTGGCTTGTGGAGAAAGTTAATTTACTTTTGTTTGGAGGTAAATTATTTTTGCGCGATACTGCGTGTGTATTCTGGTGGAAATCTAGTCTCGCTTATCCAACTCTAGCTCGCCTTCGTGAATTAGCCGAGAAGAGAATGTGACGTGGTCTCGTCGTGACCAGTTGCTACTCACTGTCACCACTCCCATTTTCTGTTGGCGTTCCCGCGAAGCGTCAGCAGCCAATCAGCGTCATTATCACGATTCTACATTAAACATTTGTTTTGCCCGATTTAACTTTTCAGTCTGACAGTTGTGTCAGTATAATACAAATTTAAAGTTAATTCGAATTACATCGTATAAACTGATAATAGTTCACTCTTATATTACGAATTAGCCATATACCCGGATAACACGAACTCGTGACAAATGTCACCTTCTTCGTCAACCGCATCATCGATCATCCGATAGGATGTGTACGTGCGACCCTCCTTCCAGTTTACATCAAGAAGAACAAAGCCGTCATCGGCCTGGAAACGGAACCCAACCATAACAAGAGGTACATTGATAACCTATGTCTCTTCCGGTGTCTGGCCCTGCATCGAGGATGCGATCGATATCGGTTGGAACCGGCGGTGAAGACGCTGTACGAGGCATACGCCCAAGACGATGTACCCATGGAAGAATTTGCCGGGGTCACGTTGGATGATCACGTTCCAAACGAACGTCAAGCCGGATGCAGAAGATGGTAAGGTACCTCAACCTTCACGAGACACAGTTTTCCTTCATCCAAGATGTACGCATGTACTGTCACTCGTACCGATGTCGGAAATGTGGTGACTCGTTATGGAAAAAGCATCTATGCTGCGTAGGCACAAACGTACGTGTACGGGAGGTGTGGTCGAGTATATCCTGGCGGCGTGTACCATTCGACTCCATCAGTGTTCGAACGTCTGGACGACGAGAACATTCGAGTGTCCGAATCGTTGCGGTAGTATCCGTACCGAGCCACCTTTAACTTTGAGTGTTGGTTCTACACCGAACAACTTCCGTCGGACAGTGACAAGGTCCACTGGGTTGCGCGTCACGTCCCGCTAAGCGTCAGCGTGGCATCCAACGTGCCCGAGCAAGTGCAATGTCTCGTCACGGATGGAGACACCAACAAGTTGGTGAGCGCCGTGATGGATATCTTGCGAGCGATGAGTGACGCCGCGTACGACAAGATCAAAGACTCATACGAGAATGTGTTGGAACAACTCGCAGAAGCACTAGCGAACTGGGACGAACGGGAGCACGATGCACGATCATCCTACGACAAGGAATCTCTACCAGCGACCAATCCATACAAAACGTTGATGGGACAACTTTATGGATGGATGCATCAGTTACCCGTCATCGGGTTCAATTCGGGTAAGTATGATCTCAATGCCATCAAACAGTTCCTCATACCCTACTTCCTGTCCATGTCAAAGACAAGAAGAAGAGGATAAGGAACAAGACGACAAAGAGAAAGAAGAAGAGAACGATAGTATCGGGTCATTTTTTTTCATCAAACGCAACAACACGTTCATGTGTCTTTCGACGGATCAGCTGAAATTCCTAGACATGACCAATTACATAGCCACTGGGTTCAGCTACGACAAGTATCTGAAAGCGTACGGATGCGAGGTGACGAAAGGTAATTTCCCGTACGAGTACATGGACTGTCTGGAGAGGATCGACGACACCGATCTTCCACCGAAAGAGGCCTTCTTCAGTCGACTGAAGAACGAAGGTATTTCCGACGAGGATTATGTCCGTTGCTAAGAGGCCTGGCGCGATAACGGCATGACAACTTTGCGAGACTTTCTCGTCTGGTACAACAATAGATACGACGTAACGTGGTTCCCTTTCGACAGGCCATCGACAGACAGTTTGCCTTCTACCAACAACGTGGCATAGACATGTTCAAGCAAGGCATCAGCGTACCTGGTCTGGCCTTGCTCTACCTGTTCAACGACCTTCCAGAGAAGACCTACTTTACCATCTTCAACGAGAAGAATAAAGATCTTCATCACCTCGTCAAAGATTTCGTGGTTGGCCCCACTCAAAACAGATTTCCAGTTTGAAATCTCACCATCTACTATTACTCTCTGTTTTCTGTGTGTAAGCCACTTTTCTATCCAGTTGATTACATCATTACCTATGCCATGGGCTTTTAGCTTAAGTAACAATCTTTGATGTGGCACCACAGGGATCAGTATTAGGCCCTATACTGTTTTTTAATATATATATATATAAATGATATGGAAGATGACATATTTAGCAAAGAACTCAAATTTGCAGATGATACAAAAGTATTCAGAAAGGTTACTAATGATACAGATAAACAAAGTTTAAAGGATGATCTAGATAAATTAGTTGAATGGTCAGAGAAATGGCAAATGTTATTCAATTTTGGGAAGTGTAAATGTATACACATAGGACATGGAAACATGGGCAAAGAATATAAAATGGGGGATGCCGTACTAGGTAGAACCACACAAGAAAAGGACTTAAGAGTAACATTTAGTGCTGACATGAAAATTTCAGAGCAATGTGGGATTGCTGCTTCGAAAGGAAATAAAATTCTAGGGCTAATTAGGAGAACTATCATGTATAAGGAGAAACAGCTAATTGTACCCCTGTACAAAGCAATAGTTAGACCACATTTGGAATACTGTATTCAAGCATGGAGGCCATATCGTAAAAAGGACATAGACAAGCTAGAAAGAATACAACGAAAGCAACTAAAATGATTCCAGAATTGAGAGACCTTAGTTATGAAAGTCGCTTATTACAATGTGGTTTGACAATACTAGAGACCAGGAGACTAAAAGGAGACCAAATAGAAGTGTTTAAAATAGTGAATGGTTATGAGGATGTTGACAGGAATATGTTCTTCAAACTTAAAGAAGGCAGTAGAACCAGAGGACACAAAGCAGCATTAGTTAAGGAACAGTGTAGGTTGGACATGAGAACGTACTCTTTCTCACAGAGGGTGATAAATGAATGGAACAAACTGCGAAATGATTGTGTTAATGCTAGTAGTGTGAATATGTTTAAAAATAGAATTGACAGATATTTGATAAGGGCGGGCTACACATAGATGAGAAAATTGTTGGACTCTCAATAAGCCAATGGCTTCCTTGTCCACTTGCCATCTGGAACTTGTTGTTTGGGATGGCAATCTTATTAAATCTTGTAATTGCGGGGGGCAGGGCGTTCCACAGTGTCGACCCTGGCACAGAAAAGGCCCAACAACCGTACTGCTCGAGATGGTACCTCGGTATAGTCAAAAGATGTTGATCGGCGGATCTCAGTGTTCGGGTTGGTATGTATGGAGTCACTAGCGATGACAAATACACTGGGCAGGGATGATGCGCAGCACTGAAAAACAGGCAACCAATGTAGATTTCACAAAAACTACACACAAAAGTTGCACACTTGAGCTAGCATGTTGTAGTGGACATTAGGTAGGTTTGAATTTTTGCAAAATGATTTGAAATGAAACGAGTCAGATGACCAAAAATATCGAATTGAGGAGGAACCTTTATCTGTCTTATGTAGTCCGGCAAAACGTTCCATAATGTCGGTCTGGACACCAGGAAAGCACTTTGGTTTACAATGTTACCATTTTAGTGTGCAACATGGTACACATAATACAATTATGCCAAGAAGGAGACAAAAAACTCCATTTAATGACATCTTGTGGCCCAAGTTATACCAGGCAACCTAGCCAGTGTGTATCGTCTCGAGTCTGAAGCCACTGAGTAGCGTTCTGCTCTCAACATGTCTTCCCACAGTCAATCGTGTGTCACTGGTGTGCCTTAGTATTTGTATTTTGATAACAACAAGATCATTGACAGTAATAACAAGTATTTCAAACAATACGTAGAAAAAGAGATGTATATATTCCGTAAACTTTTAACAATACATTTTTGAGAGAGAATAGTTACCATGTAATTATTATTAACTAAAAACACAGTGTTCAGCAAAGCAGCATCAGTATGGCTGTATGACATAAATTAATGTTTAACAGTTGAAGCTGCATTTACAATAATTATTGTTTGGTGACACACAAAATGTCCTTACTTGGTTCAAGAGTTGTAGCCATTTCACGAGTTCTTAGCCGACTGTTTAATGCATGATTCCCTATTCTGGAGAGTGGGGCTGTAATCTAGTGCGCTTTGCAGACTGTCCAGTACTATCTGCTGTCCTTTCACAATACATCTGATCCATCTCCAGCTGTAGGCAGTGATATGCGAGCAATCGCTGGCGATCTTTCACCAGGTCCTTTTTGGTAAAATAAATAAACCTATTTCTAAGAGACAATGGGAGAAACAATGGCGAGTCCGACGTTTCCCTCGGTGGCTGGTAGGCGAAGTGTTGCTGAAGACTGACATGTGTGGACGAGGAACTGAGCTTGGTAGTACCAGTCACCGGATACTGGCCCCAGTGGAAGTTTGGTAGACTTGACAGCAAGTCGAACTGAGCTTCTAGAGGAATTGCACCTGTGTGTTCTGTTAAAGATTCGTGCTCACAAAACGGGAATCTTGCATCTCCATCTGTCCTGTGTGCTGACAGAGCTTCTTCAATCCTGTCTTGCTGAGAAGGCGAAAGATTCCACATATGGGTGTATCTGAAATTACGGTAAAAATAACGCGTTATGGTGGTTATGCCACTTTTGATAATATTAAATTGAAATATAAAACATTGCATGGTTAACCATGTATATATCCGAAAAGATATATTTAACAAGAGAATTAAAAAGAGTGCCACTCAAAGAGAAAGAACCCAGCATATTTCTGAACTGATGCAATGAATTTATGTAAATGGTCAACAAGTACACGCATTCACACCAAGTACACGCATTCACACCAAGTACATAGATCATCAAGTACAAGCATTCACACCAAGTACATAGATCATCAAGTACAAGCATTCACACCAAGTACATAGATCATCAAGTACAAGCATTCACACCAAGTACATAGATCAACAAGTACAAGCATTCACACCAAGTACATAGATCATCAAGTACACGCATTCACACCAAGTACATAGATCATCAAGTACAAGCATTCACACCAAGTACATAGATCAACAAGTACACGCATTCACACCAAGTACATAGATCATTAAGTATACGCATTCACACCAAGTACATAGATCATCAAGTACATGCATTCACACCAAGTACATAGATCATCAAGTACACGCATTCACACCAAGTACATAGATCATCACATAATAAGGTATTTTATAGTGCTTTTGGTCTGTTCAAAGCGCCTTACAACACCATTCTCTCTTAATACATATCCTTGATTAATTAGTGCATGCAGTTTTAAAAAGGTGTGTCTTCAGTGCTGTCTTAAAAGATGCAGTGGTATCACATTGTCTAACAGACAGAGGGAAGCACTGTACCACCTTAAAGAAGTTGCGGTCTCTGAATAATCTACTACTAATTCTGAGTTAATCTCACCTGTGTTCAGGATTATCCGAGTGTGCATTGTGTTTCAACACATGCACAAAGAGAGAGTTGAGACGGAACTCTCCCTTGTTGCATGCTTCTGCAGAGAGAACGACCGTTCTGCGGGCAGACTGCAGGCCAGCCATTTTCTTCTTGTATGTCTGCGTAGTGCGATTCTTTTTGCCTAAAATGGGCATTGAAAATACATAAAATGACATGTCATATTTCTAAATCAGAAACCTAAAATGCATTCATATTTAACTTGCATGTATGTATAAGTATCTATTTTACATAATTATATATTTTACAAATATCTATGTATAAACGTGATTGATTTTGTAATTTTTTTTACATTAATAAACACCTCATCATTAATTTTACTCTTGGTTTGTATATGGAGATCATAGGTCAACCATATGTGTCTGAATCTAGTCAAAAACATGTAGCCTAATTTTTCTGAAACCTTTGCAAAACAAGGGAAGAGGAAATGATGGAACAATTTATTTCCAGCACACAAACGTTTTTATTTCAGAGAAATTCTTAACGTAACGTGTTTGTTTTCGTAAGTCAGAGGTTTTAATGCAGCGCACTGTTTTCTTTCAAAATATGAAATGGATGAAACGCATAATTTGATGTCATTTTTATGACACTACACACGTCTGCTATGAGACATTATATTTAAACCTAGAAATATACTTTTTAGTAAGCAAACTCCTCTTTCAAGCTGGTCAAACATAGACAAAATTAGAATTAAGCAATGGATCATTTGTCCATGAGATATTGTACAAAATTCACAAATTAGTACTTCCTTGGTGGCGATTTTTGCAATTCATTATGTGGTACTAATGGAACTTTTTTCATTTCATGGTATTTTAGCAAACATTAAAAAAGGTCTTTCCATAAAAATAAAGGAATTTAAAGGAATATTTAGCAAAATTAAAGGCATAAAGGAATTTTAGAGATGGGACAAAAATAAAGGAATTAAAAGAATTTCCTTCAAAATTAAGGACTGACGTGACCGATCTACTTACCTCCTGCTTTACTTGCAGCATTCTGCCCTCTTTTAGAAGCAATACTTTGGCCCCGTTTGATGATATACTCTGCTCGCTGATCAATGTCACTTGGAGTGTGAACGCGATAAAGCAATGGCCGAACTTTCATGCAATCAACAGCAGAACCTGTAGAATTTGACAGCAACTGTCCACATTTGCTATGCATAAAGCCAATGTAGCTTCCGCTCTCTATAAAGTAGCATACACTGCGCTTGCTGATGACATACTCAGTGAACATAAATACTCCTTGTGTGACTTGGGGATAGGCTGCCAAATCCAGCAGGGTTTGGTGAAGACTGGCAAGGCAGTGGTTATCCTTTTTCAAGAAGCCACAGTCATACATGGCATGCTCCAAGTCCCAAATGATGACTGCTGCATTGTCAATGTTCTTATACACATCTGGGTAATCTACAAGCAGATGCACTGTTGTTATTGAATAGTACAGAGACATGGAACATATGTGTGTGCCGCATGTTACAAGTATATGTTGCATGTTACAGGTAACAGGTACGTTGCATGTTACAGGTATATGTTGCATGTTACAGGTATGTTGCATGTTACAGGTGTATGTTGCATGTTACAGGTACGTTGCATGTTACAGGTGTATATTGCATGTTACAGGTATGTTGCATGTTACATGTGTATGTTGCATGTTACAGGTACGTTGCATGTTACAGGTGTATGTTGCATGTTACAAATGTACTTCACATGATTAGCAAGCACATTACAGGTGTACTTCACATGATTAGGAAGCATGTTACAGGTGTACTTCACATGATTAGCAAGCATGTTACAGGTGTACTTCATATGATTAGCAAGCACATTACAGGTGTACGTCACATGATTAGGAAGCATGTTACAGGTGTACTTCACATGATTAGCAAGCATGTTACAGGTGTACTTCATATGATTAGCAAGATCATTACAGGTGTACTTCACATGATTAGGAAGCATGTTACAGGTGTACTTCACATGATTACCAAGCATGTTACAGGTGTACTTCGTATGATTAGCAAGCACATTACAGGTGTACTTTACATGATTAGGAAGCATGTTACAGGTGTACTTCACATGATTAGGAAGCATGTTACAGGTGTACTTCACATGATTAGAAAGCATGTTACAGGTGTACTTCACATGATTAGAAAGCATGTTACAGGTGTACTTCACATGATTAGGAAGCATGTTACAGGTGTACTTCACATGATTAGGAAGCATGTTAGAGGTGTACTTCACATGGTTAGGAAGCATGTTACAAGTGTACGTGCATTATATAAATTGTAGCTTCTAAAATGCACCCCTGGAAGTCACAAATTAAACAATTGTGGGTTCATCCATCAAAAAATATATCTCAGGTTAGTAACACTTGGTACTATTGAATATGAAACAGGAAGAAAAATGTAAAAGAACCAGAATATTACATTATTCTTTACTTTGCAGTTTTTTACTGCTTGAAACTTAACATCTACAAATGCAGTGGTTCTATTTTTTTCAAACAACGAGAAATATAAGATTACCTTTCTGTTCTGCAAGAGAGCAATATATATGATCCTGGTTTTGTTGTTGACTTCCACTGTGTTCTGGCTGTGTTGAACATATTATATTGTTGTCTACATATGTTGTCATCCTGACTCAGCGCGATACTATAAAAGAAATAAAGTCACAAATGATCAGTATGATCAACATCAACATCCAATACATATTTTTTTTTAAATTTCTAAGGCCTTTCAAATCATCCATATGAACTCCTGCTTTGCATGTATGAGATTTATGTATAATATTGACTAACTCAGACAAAATGTATAAAAGAAACAAGTTTTGTCCATATGACATTCTGCACTGCACATATCAGAGGAACCTTAAACAACACTGCATATATATATATATGTATTCCTTTTTAAAATGTGTGGCGTAGTTATCTCAACATAATCAAAAACACCAGGTTTTGTTCAGTATGTGAAAAAACTGCAGGTAGACGTCCCATGAGAACAATTAACACACCCAACAACCAATTAAGAATAGTGTTAGTCTTTTTGTTTGTGTTGTCCTATTGCCTGCTAAAGACTCACAATAATATGTCCCTTCTTCCTCCGCACGCACGCACGCACGCGCACTCACGCACGCGCACTCACGCACGCACGCACGCACGCACGCACGCACGCACGCACACTGCCTACATTCATACTCTTCTGTTGGTAGAGATAAAATATAACTTTAAATTTTAATTATTGATGTATTATATTATTATACTCTGTACTAATATACAAGTAAAAAATAAATATAAAACAAATAAATATGCTGTAAAAAGCTATATTTTTGTAGAAAATGGGTTTCAAAACATTTTGTGGGAAGACAATTTTTTTGTAGATTTAAAGTGGGCATGCTGATTTTTTCAAAATTTTTCATTTTTATATTTCCAGGAGGATGAATTCATGCAAAAGAGCAATTTGTGGAGAAAAAATTATATGCAAAAATGTTGTTAAAAAGTATTTATTCTATATAATTTTATTCTTTAAATAAACATGTGGTTACGTAAGTGATTAATAATGATGGATGTACTAATAATCTGAATGGATGTAACGAGCCAGCTTATCTATTTAAAATTTAGCACACAAGATAAGCGCCAGACAGTATAAATAATAATTATAATCACTAGGATATAATTGTGTCATAATAAGTGATGACATCACAAAGAAGATTGATTTAACAAGATATAACAAGATTGCTAATCAAGGCAAAGGTCCAGATGGCAAGTGGACAAGGAAGTCCAAAATTTTTCATCTATGTGTAACCTGCCCTCCTGAGCTATGTGTCAACCTTATTTTTAAACATATTCACGCTGCTAGCAGTTACACAATCTGTAGACAATTTGTTTCATTTATTCATTGTCCTCCGTGAGAACAAGTACTTCCTGATATCCAATCTACACTGATCCTTTACCAATGTTACCTCATTTTCTCTTGTTCTACTATCTTTCTTAAGTGAGAAAAAAATATTTCTATCAATATTTTCATACCCATTCAATATCTTAAAAACTTCAATTTGATCTCCGCTTAACCTCCTTGTCTCTGGGGTTGTTAAACAACATTCTTTTAGGCTGTAGTTCTTCATAACTAAGGTATCTCAGTTCAGGAATCATTTTAGTCGCTCTCCTGTGTATTCATTCAAGAGTATCTTTATCCTTCTTACGATATGGTCTCCAAACTTGTGTACAGTATTCTAAATGAGGCCTAACTATTGTTTTATACAGAGGTATAATTAGCTTTTTTCCTTGTATGTTATGTTTCTCCTAATCAACCCAAGAATTTGAATACCCTTTGATTATGAAGCTGCAATACCACACTGCTCTGAAACTTTCATATCAGCACTTATCATTCCTCCTTATTGTTACATTATTAATGAAGATATGTCTGATAATGATGATGTAAATAGACAGATTAAAACACTGCATGTAAGAGGAAACATTTTATGTAAAAAAAAAATTTATTGTAGCATTAGACTTACTGTGCATGCTTCTATACTTCACAGTTATGGAGTACCTATATGTTAAAAACCATGAACAAATTGACTGTAGCCAACAACTCACCGAGAACGCTTTTAGGAATTCCAAAATATTGTAGTGCGATCAAAATGTTTGCTTATACTAATGTGTCAAGTTGCCAATATGTTATAAGAAAGAAAACATATAATGTTATGAAACGTATGGAGAATATGATAAATTTTATTATTCACAGTATTGTAAAAAGTGACATGATGTATTTGTCTCTGCTGTGGAAAAAAATTGATAAATCAACTATGCGGAACACCACTAATGACATCAAACCACTCAGAATATTCACTTCTTACCATAATTCGCATTTTTTTTTAAAAACCATGTTGGTCTGGGGTATTTAAATTGTTTTCTAATAAATATATTAACATTGCATCCTTACTGACTGACTAGTATTGCCACTATTAGTATTGCCTTGGCATTGCCATTGCCAGTACTGTATAAAATATTTATCATAAATCCACATTATGGCACATATTACATAATCATTTATTTATAACAACACATAATTATATACAATACTTCAATTTTACCAACTTGTTCATTATAATGAACAAGTTGGTAAAATAATGTCTCTTTACGGGGTATTACGTCTTCTTCTGTAGTTTACAAAAAAGCGCGCAATTGGTACTAATATCGATATGTGTGATTGGACCAATGCCATTTCAACGCCGAACGCTTGTTAGGTATGCGCTCATTGGTGCAGGCTATTGGTGTCTTCGTCTCCTCGCAGGAGCTGCTCAGTTAACCTTTAGTTTTGAACGAGTATTGCGCATATGACTGACGGGATATCGACACATTTAACATTAAAATATCCACATATAATGGTAAGTATGTGTAACCGTACAACAACATGTGGTACTCATGTGTATTTCATTCACCGTCTACTTGTCGTTGTGGTCGTCAGTTAAATATTTTAGCGGGAATTCATCAGTTTGTGTGGTAGGGGTAGGAAGATTTCTTTCTGTTCGCGCAGCCGCACTCGCCATTTTGGAATTAAGAGTCCTCGAGTAATTATTCTCCGATTCCCTATTTGTTTTCCTCCCATGTAAGTTCATGTTCTTCGTGTACAACTTACAAATGCTCTCTATGTTTCCGTAAACCAGTAATTAGTTCGGTTGTTTGTCAACATTTGTGCAATATTCCGAAAACATTGTCTCCTTCGTCCTTCGCACCGCAGCCATTTTGGAAGTGTGGCTTGCGCAAACTCAAGCGCAGTCGCAAATCTAAGTAAAATTGTTTGATTTTGCGCTCTTCCACCTTTGATTGTTTATTAGGGGAGACGGGAACTTGTTGAAGTTTTTTATAACAATGCTTGCAAATGCGTTGCATTGTTCAATTGTACAAAGCCGACGCGCAGACAAAACACGAATGTGTCGAATTTGAACGAACTAGGTTTCGAGGATGGGTGCTACCAGAAATTAATGACTAATACTAAGTTTCATGATATTTGTCGTGCGTGTCGAACATTTTCAACTCCAAACTTTGCAAGCTTACTAAGCCCAAAGGGGCTATTATTATTCTAGTCAAAAGGGCACATTTGATAAGTTCCTTGGTTCCAACCCAGGAACTGTGTTCATTACCAGTTTTGTAATGAACACGATGTCAATGATGAATTTACGATTAGTAAAGGCTAAAGGTAAAGCTAAAACAGTAATGTCACAACAAACTTTTGACTTCTCTTGATTTTTTTGGTATGGGCATTGTGGTGTTTTTTTTCTCCATTTTTATGAACACAAATGTTCATGAGACTAATTGTTTTAATAGTTATGTGCAAAAACATTAGGGAAGTTTAGCAAGCCAGAATTAGTAATATAAAACTAATAATGTTTAGAAAGTCAACTAGATGTGGGGACTTTTCTTAGGAATCCCCATTCAGATTTGACGCATACACGTTCAAAGTAAGCCTGGGGTCTATAACATTGCAATGTACTAGATTACTATTACGTAGTTTCCTTTCTATTGCTATTACATGCTGAAGGCAATGTAATATATTACTATTACATTTTCCTTCGGAACTTAATCACTTACTTAACTGATGAATGTATAATTAATTAAATTACAATTAACTCATAGCTTTCCCAATTAAATTAACCTCACAATTCCAGTCGGATGTAGAAGTTTCATATATTCATTGGAATGAAACAGAAAAGCAATGGAACTGTTACATAACACAGTCTGATTATCCCATAGTAGACCCATACTGCTTGGCTGCTGCTTGGTGGACAGTTAATTATTGGCTCAAGGATAGGATGTTTTCCACACTTTTGGTCAATAGTGTGCAAGCTAGCTACCAACTGAGAAAAACTCAGAAAAGTTTATATAAGCCCCTGGATTTTGTTCAAACATTACCCAGCCTGGCAGCTAGGGTTGGGAGATGGCAATGATTGATTGATTAATTCAGATGTTAAATTATTATTTTCAATGCAATTGAATTTTGGTGTGATTGAAATGTTCAATTGTAATAGCTCAATTACTATTACTTTGCTTTCTGTTACTATTACATTGCGTTCTGGTCCATCTATTACTATCACTGTTACTATTACTTGAACAATCCCAGGCCTGGTTCAAAGGGTATTGAGGCCAAGTCATTTTGTGGCGTTTTGTATGAATGAAACATTTCAACATCTAACTAAACTATTCTAGCATCATTGTGAGACCTTAGGAACGACTGCGTATTGTCTAAAATTTAATTTCAAACTACTTATTCCAAACGTTTTGGTTCCATATGTTGGTGCTGTATTTTTACTCTTAATGCTGTAATAATTTTGTCACATTCCGGAGGGTAGGTCACAGATTTTATTAACAAAGTGCTATTTTGGACCAAGTACAACCTTTTTATTTATTGTTAGAATTTCACAGTTTCACACAGAGTAACCTGTCCATGTGTTGTTCTCTCATAGATAGAATAACCCGTCCAGATGTGTTGTTCTCTCATAGATAGAGTAACCTGTCCATGTGTTGTTCTCTCATAGATAGAGTAACCCGTCCAGATGTGTTGTTCTCTCATAGATAGAGTAACCCGTCCAGATGTGTTGTTCTCTCATAGATAGAGTAACCCGTCCAGATGTGTTGTTCTCTCATAGACAGAATAACCCGTCCAGATGTGTTGTTCTCTCATAGATAGAGTAACCTGTCCAGATGTGTTGTTCTCTCAAGGATAGAGTAACCCGTCCAGATGTGTTGTTCTCTCATAGATAGAGTATCCTGTCCATGTGTTGTTCTCTCATAGATAGAGTAACCCGTCCAGATGTGTTGTTCTCTCATAGATAGAGTAACCTGTCCATGTGTTCTCTCATAGATAGAGTAACCCGTCCAGATGTGTTGTTCTCTCATAGATAGAGTAACCCGTCCAGATGTGTTGTTCTCTCATAGATAGAGTAACCCGTCCAGATGTGTTGTTCTCTCATAGATAGAGTAACCCGTCCAGATGTGTTGTTCTCTCATAGATAGAGTAACCTGTCCGTGTGTTGTTCTCTCATAGATAGAGTAACCTGTCCAGATGTGTTGTTCTCTCATAGATAGAGTAACCCGTCCAGATGTGTTGTTCTCTCATAGATAGAGTAACCCGTCCAGATGTGTTGTTCTCTCATAGATAGAGTAACCCGTCCAGATGTGTTGTTCTCTCATAGATAGAGTAACCCGTCCAGATGTGTTGTTCTCTCATAGATAGAGTAACCCGTCCAGATGTGTTGTTCTCTCATAGACAGAGTAACTTGTCCAGATGTGTTGTTCTCTCATAGATAAAGTAACCCGTCCAGATGTGTTGTTCTCTCATAGATAGAGTAACCCGTCCAGATGTGTTGTTCTCTCATAGATAGAGTAACCCGTCCAGATGTGTTGTTCTCTCATAGATAGAGTAACCCGTCCAGATGTGTTGTTCTCTCATAGATAGAGTAACCCGTCCAGATGTGTTGTTCTCATAGATAGAGTAACCCGTCCAGATGTGTTGTTCTCTCATAGATAGAGTAACCCGTCCAGATGTGTTGTTCTCTCATAGACAGAGTAACCCGTCCAGATGTGTTGTTCTCTCATAGATAGAGTAACCCGTCCAGATGTGTTGTTCTCATAGATAGAGTAACCCGTCCAGATGTGTTGTTCTCTCATAGATAGAGTAACCCGTCCAGATGTGTTGTTCTCTCATAGACAGAGTAACCCGTCCAGATGTGTTGTTCTCTCATAGACAGAGTAACCCGTCCAGATGTGTTGTTCTCTCATAGATCGGGTAACCCATCCAGATGTGTTGTTCTCTCATAGACAGAGTAACCCATCCAGATGTGTTGTTCTCTCATAGATCGGGTAACCCATCCAGATGTGTTGTTCTCTCATAGATCGGGTAATCTGTCCAGATGTGTTCAGTCATAGATTCTTTTTCCACCATTCGCCGCCACGTCTCTTTTGGTCTTCTGATCGATCTCTTTCCCACAGGTGTCCAATTCATCACTATACGGCAGTCATTTGTATTCTCAAACCGAAGGATATGGCCAATAAAACTCCATTGTCTAGCCTTGATGATGTCTGTTATCCTGCTTATTTCTACCTCTTCATACAGTTTTTTATTTGAAAATGTTCTTGGCCAGAATATATGTAGAATTCGACACAAACATCTATTGTGAAATGTATTAAGCCTTTGTCCATCATTTTGGTTTACCTTTCAGATGTGTTGTTCTCTCATAGATAGAGTAACCCGTCCAGATGTGTTGTTCTCTCATAGGTAGAGTAACCCGTCCAGATGATGCACTCTATGAATGGCGCGATGAACTCGGGCATGAACTCGACCATCATGAGTGATGCGATTAGTGAACCGAGTTCTCCGGAAAGTGCGTTCGATGACTCAGACCTGCTCAACTCAAGCGTGACTGATGATGTCACATCGCAACTATTGGCTGCAGGGCCAATTGGTGTTGCTGCTGCAGCAGCGATAGCAACGGGGAAAAAGCGAAAGCGTCCGCATTCATTTGAAACGAATCCTTCGATTAGGAAACGGCAGCAAACCAGACTTATGAGGTAACCTGATTATGCTCTATGTTTTATGTATTGAATTTAGTAGATATGATTTCTTAGTTGTGTTTACAAGTGCTTGCTTGTTTAGGAGTGCTTGATATGTCCATTTTGTAATGATATTTTAACTTATGACTGCATAAGAAATCCTTATTTGGGACTACACGTTTGACATTTAATGTTAATAATTTTTTCCATATATATTATATAAATTATATTTTGCATATGAAATTAAATATATTTTTGCTGTGATGCACACTGAAAATAGAAGTGATATGACAAAATGTCCTGAACCTCTGAAATCAATAGGATACAATGTCCTGACTCCACAAAAACAATAGGACATTCTACCATGAAAGATGCTTATTGGTTTTGGTTGCACTTTGACGCTTGAGCAGTAGTAGTAACTAGTTCAGCATACAGTGTGCAATTCAGTGTAGTTATAAAGAACAATACTAATTAAAATGAAAAGTGTTGCAGTTATTAAGGGAAACAATTTTAATCTTCATTCACATACACTGACATCTTGCAATCAACACCACTTTTAATGATTTGGCACATTGGTAACAAATTAAATACTAAACAGAGAAGCACCAAGAATTGATACCAAGATCTCAATCGCATGAATTGAAAAAAATTTGGCTACTTCAGGTAGAGGCACTTCCCAAAAAAATTAATTGTCATGGTAGAACATTAGCCATTGATGTAAATGAAAGATGACATGTAAAGGAACGAAAAACTGTTTATTTCATTAATATATCGTTATTAGATCCAAATATATTGCCATTTTAATACAGTGAAAAATTGTAACTCAGGCAAGACTTGTTTTTGTGTTTTCTTTCAATAAATGTATGATTAAAATGGCATAACTTTTTATTCGTACATATATTTTAATAATATAAAGAAGATACAGCCTTCGAAGTAATCTTCAATCACGGCAGCTAAATTGCTGTCCTCGAGATTGCACCCCCCGCACGATCCAACTCGGTAGCTAAATAAGCTTCTTTCGATGCCATAGTGCAATTCTTTAACGAATCGAAGACGAAAACACCGGGCGAAACTGGCAAACAAAGACGAAAGGAATGTGTAAACAAACCGACTGCACATGCGTGCTTACGTTTCGCAACTTCCATAGCAACAACAGCACTTTGTTGCTGGATATATTATATATAATAGGAGCTGTTCTATTGGTCTAGAGTAAGAGATTCCCAATGACCCAATCACGTGTAGTTGATGTGATAAGCTTTCCAGCCATGTATAACATGTGGGGTTTCCCGCTTGTAAGCGAGCGAAAACAGTCGATCAAAAACGCATAAAAATGGCTTTGTTTCAGACTTCTCAACCGCGACGCTAATCAGGGGCTTCAATAAAGTGCTAAATATTACTAGTTTGAATAATCTTTCTGCTTATATAAATGGATTTATGGAAAGATGGATAATTTCACTGATCGATTCCGTCGTTAACCCATTTTCGACAATTCGAAGGTACATCATTCGTTTTAGGCTCCTGTGCCGAACTAAATCTAGCGACAAGCGCCTGGTTTTGGCGTGGCGCATCACATATATTGAATATAAGTTCTGGAATGTATGTTAGACGCTGTTGTGACACCTAGCAGACAATCCGTGAACCAGTCGGTTTAGATGAAATCGGTACGTCGAAGGCATATTGCCATAGCTGATACGTATCGCGCAGAAGAAAATGCTGCCATATACCGATATTAGTATTATTACACTGGTAACACAGTGCAACCCTAGTGAAATATAAGTGTCCGCAATTCAGTCTTTTGTGAGGCTTGTACATACCAAAAAAAACATGGCAACTATACGAAGCGACGATGCGAAATCAGATGAGATGAAGATTGTGTTTAATTGTAGGCTTATAGGGCTTGGTGGATGGCAATGGCAAGTGGTTGAAACGATGACCTGTGGCTGTGACTAATGGCATAAACAAGATCTGAAACTATGTTGGCCCACCGGGCCAGTAAAATATGGAAACTTGTGGCCTGAACTGGCCCGACAGTCCTAAAAAAGGCGCCTGGCCAGCGGGCCAGTGTTAATGTCGAGGCCTGAACTGGTATATCGAAGAACTTAAGCCAGAACATCTTGAAATTGCCTAGTAACGGAAGTATTTTGAGCACGCCACCTGGTGTATAATGACCACACTAATTGAACGCCCCTTGTTGGACAGTGCTGGTGCTAACAGCGCCCCCTAGCAGCTATTGAGTTAGTAACCGAAGTACTTTGCGTTTTAAAAACGTCTATTGTTGTCCAAGTGCCTACTTCATGGCTAGAAATAGACAACGCATTAGCATGAATTATCGACACAGCCGAATAGCGAGAAGCCGACCTAGTGAACGAACTGTGGAGTTCGGTAAACTTTGTTCTCAGTGTCTGCAGTGATAAAAAAGAAGGACACATAACCGCTCCAACAATAATTTTATCGGACAAATGACCTGATCAGGGCCACATCAATAGGACATTTTCAAGTTTAATCGGTCTATGTCCGATGTCCGAGCCCAATGTGCATCACTGAGGTGTACCCATTTTTGTTATCCAAACAAATAATATACTGTAGATGTGCCAAAAATTATTTTTGCAAGCCGTAACTTTTTTGATGCTTTTATGAATAATTTGTCGATAGATGTGTTAGTGTTATACGATTTGTGTTAGCATAATCTTGAAGTGGAAGTGATTTGTAGGAAACTAAAGAGTACGATAGACGAGTACATCACTCGAGTCGGGCAGCAGGCGATAGTGCTGTGCTGTCTCCCAGGAAAGTCAAACCAGTCAACAAGTTCTTACAAGGTCTTTGGTTCGCAGCCTCTTGAAACTGTGGTGAGTGTTTGTGTTCTCGTCGAAATGTTCTTTCTCTTGCACCTATTAGTTTATCTTGCAACAGTTCTGAAATGCAAAATTTTTAATTGACAATTTAGCTTTTTGTTTTTGTTGTGTCTTGGTGAAGTGGACAAGCAGGGTACATGTCAACAAATAGTCTTCAACAAACAGCAATTGTAGCAGAACTTAATGTTACCCAAAGAAGTGGAGTTGATGATGGAATGAACAAGCCTGCATGACAGTATTGTGTCTGGATACAAATCTGTATAGCAATTTACCTTTTTGCCTTTGCAATTGTGAAAACTCATGGGTGAAGTGTGAACTCAGGAATGTCATATTTAATATCTTCATCCCTCAGTCATTGTGGAATTGTCGACGCAACATATTGTATGTTGAACTGGTGTAATACATGTCCGCAGATCCGCAGTTCTAAGGAGCACATAATGAGAGATTTGGAGAAGACATTACAACAACAGGCGCCCCCTACCCACATCGACAACACCCTTCATGAGCTGCCTCCCCTTGTCATCGACGGCATCCCCACCCCGGTCGACAAAATGACACAGGTCAATATTTGCATATGATCACCTGTTTTTTCCGCTCAGTTGTTTGGAATATTTAGAAAGTTTTTAGATGGTGCAAATTATTTCATTGGTAACTGAGGCGATGTGAAAATTAACAGAATCACATTTGATTGTTTCTACCTGGGGATAAATATGTTGTTGGTAATTTGGAACTAAGCAAAAAATGTATTGTTGTGTCTTGGATTGGTCACTGAATATTTATTTTCTTTGTTTCCCATAATGCCCTGTCTATTTGTTCTACCTCACCAAGTATGTTTTTAAAGAAATACAATGTACAGGTGCAACTACCAATAGCACATTGTATGATGCCGTGCTGCAATAATGTGTCGCTATGTAAACGCCTCAACATGACATACATTGTTCACGTCTTGAATATCACATTTCAGCTGTACTTTTTCAACAGCAACAATAAATTCTCCATTACGGAAATTAGAACATTACAGTTAGTACAGATATGCTAACTACCACTAGTTGGGGGAACTTTGGAAAAAAGTTCCTTGATTTTCCATTCTGGCTAATTTTTTTATTGCACTCAACCATATTGCCAAGGTTATCTGTATCATGATCAAAGCTGTCTGGACCAAGGTTCAAGGCTGTGTGGACCAATGTTCGAGGCTGTCTGGACCAGGATCAGGGCTGTCTGGACCAGGGTCAAGGCAGTCTGGACCAGGATCAAGACAGTCTGGATCAGGATCAATATAGCTGGGCTGTATGGACTATGGTCAAGGCAATGTGAACCAGGGTCCACACAGCTTGGACCCTGGTCCAGGTAGCCTGGACCAGAGTGCAGCCTTGACCGGGGTGCAGCCTTGACCGGGGTGCATGCGACTGGACTGTGCCTGAACGTGAAGTGACATGTTCCTTCCTTGCAGGCACAGCTCCGCTCGTTTATTCCTCTCATGTTGAAATATTCAACGGGGCGCGGCAAGCCGGGATGGGGCAAAGATGAGTGTCGCCCTATCTGGTGGCCATCAGACATACCGTGGGCGAACGTGCGCAGTGATGTACGCATTGAGGACGACAAACAAAAGGTAGTTACAGCGCTCTCAGTGCTCGTGTCTGTGTGTTGTGTAGGCGCAGCTGAGGGCTTTCATCCCTGAGATGCTCAAGTACTCGACCAGTCGCAGCAAGCCAGGCTGGGGCAAGCCTGAGTGCCGCCCTATCTGGTGGCCCGAGGACGTACCGTGGGCAAATGTCCGTAGCGACGTGCGCACAGAGGAGCAAAAAAAGAAGGTATTCCCATGCCTGCCGTCACTGGTCATTGTTGGTCTGTGTGCAGTGACCGCATCACTGACCATGTGTGGTTGTATTGCTGTGTTCTCATACTCATACAGCCAGATTTCGGTTGCCATTTCATGTGTTTTGATCTAACCATTTTTATCAATGATGTAACTGTATTTTGTGACTGCACGAAGTGGCTTATACAGTTGATTATGATCGATAAGCTTATAGAATTATAATGTAGCAATAAAATTTTTAAATGCTACTATTTTACTGGCAGCTTTACCAGAGATAGAATAATAATTTTCCTCTAATGCTAAAAATGTTTTATCGGTATAACTATGTGTCCTTGTTAAATGTTATCATTGACATCTAATTTTACATCATAGTTGTCTGTTGTATGTAATCAGTGGGAGGCTTACCTTTGTGCTCGTTTCTGCCACTAGGTGTCATGGACGCATGCGCTGCGAACCATCGTCCTGGACTGCTACAAGCATCATGGCCGGGACGACCTACTGCCGGAGTTTCATGATTCTGACCAGGGTCAGCAACCCCACGCGGCCACCTGCGTGCCCTTCCCCCACCACACCATGGTCCAGACCATCAATAACCCTGACGGTACTGTTTCAATTATACAGATCGACACCGGGGAGACAGGTGCGCCCCAGATGGTCACTCTTGCCGACGGCACTCAGGCGCAAATTGTACACACCGTAAGTGACGCTTGGAGCAATGATTCATGGTGGTTATCGCAAACAATCGATGTTGACATTGTTAAACCACTTTATTAAAAAAATTGGCGAAGTACTAATAAGGTTATCATGACTATTAAGGCGTCGCTTGGGTCTAAACGCATTTTATTTTCTTATTTCATTATCACTGAACCTACAGAGCTGAAACTTTCATAGATTGCAAGTCCAAGTAAGAGTAATGCTGTGAATTTTTTTCAGAAAGTTTCATACATATTTTCCCACGGTATGCAGCCATCTTGGATTGAATGTTGCGTGTGACTTATATCAGTAACCATTGGATTTAGAGGACTCAAATTTGGTGTGTAGTTACTCCACATAATCCCAATGAAAACAGTCAGTTGACTTTCCAAGTTTTCAAAAAACTTTTGTTTTCATGATTTTTTTTACATCTGAATGTATTTTTTCATCATGAAATTTTACATTGATGGTTCATTATATAAAATATAAATAATGTTTTCTAAAAAGTTACTACATAGTTTTCAAGAGCATACTATCAAGAAACACTGTAGAAAGTTTCAAGTAATTCTGTCAAACAATAGCAGAGATAAGTGACACGGGAGGCAGTAGGTGTGAGGGAAAACATGTTTTTGAGAAAATCGTGTTCAAAGTTTATGTACATTGGCACATACATTTCAACATCTGAAAAGCAACCTAGATGATTGAAACTTTGCATACATATTACTGAATGTATAATCTATCAAAAGGCAAAGATAAGAGTCATTGGCATTGTAAAATAAATTTCACACAAGTCCCGAGTACCCGACACCCATGTCCATCGTTGCCGACACAGCTGATCTCACCACGACAAATGGGACATTCGTCGCCTGAGTCCCATCGATACAGTCTGATGACAGAGTTGCATTGATGACCTTGTCGCAACTGGTGCAGAAAGTCTCGAGGCCACACACCATGCCTAGGGTGCGGTGCGGTCGACAGCTGGGGTGGAGAGTGTATGCTTCCTACACAACGTGCATAGCAGGTTCGCAACAAGTGATGGCAACACGGCACAGCGTACAAGTACTGTTGAAAGATCTCCATCAGCATCTGTCTCATCCTCAACCAGGAATCGCGGGACACCTATCTCCTCCAGAAGATCTGCATAACCAAACTTCCGTTCAGTGACAGACAGTCTCCGAGACGGATCAGCTGGTACTGTTGATGACCGCTTTGATGCCTGGAAAAAATACACAATATAAATGTATTTCATGAACAAAAAGTATCCAAGATATGGTCAACAACAAAAGCCCCCCCCCCCCTTACTACGTATGCAGGGGTATGCAGGGGTATGGCACGCGTGTGTGTATAGGCTATGTATACGATAATTACCAGGGCAAATTGTAGTAATATAATAAACCATAGTTACAACTCTGCTTCTGATGTGCCTGGATGGCCCCTGGCCTGGGCCTGAATGTCAACACAACCACGAACATCAACAGCGTGAACTAGATTAGCGTCAAATCATTTATACAGTAATAGTTATGCCACAAAGGCGATGTTTGGATAAAACACAAGTGAACATATGAAATATCAGAATTAAACTTACACTGCGTGCCATTCTCGCTGGCACCATGGACGGTGATGGTCGAAGAAGACGAAGTTGTCGCCGCAGGTTCATTGGCGAATTCAACCCTCGATGCCTTCGCATCGCGCGCTAACTGCAACGATGCAAACTTTCGCTGCCTCCCAGTACCGTAACCGCCCACTCGCTTTCGACCAAACGGCATAATGTCCTTTTACAAAGCGATATAAATGAACGAAACTCATGGGATAAAAAAGTCGATCGAATCGAACGTAGCTGGTATTTCAAGCTGACGTCAGAGGATGGAAATTAGTATTACAACCAATTAGAGCGCTTGATTTGAGGGAATCCGACATCACATGGTGATGTCCGGCGAATCGTCGTGGCATTCCCCATTCCTTTGTCACCGAGATGGTTCAGAGGCGGTCATTTATAGTCGGAATTACTCGGATACGTCCGGGCACATTTTAAAACTGTACCATCATACAGAGCGAAAATGGGGCTTTCCCGTGATATGCGCCATGTTGGAATGGCAGCGTTTTCCGGCATGCAATGGCTCGCGGAAAATCACCTAATGTCCCATTAGTCTCGGTTCATTTGACATAAACTTAGACTTAGCAATGATAGGCATCATACAAAAGACCGTCAAATCCGACCCGAGTCTCCCGTTAAGGTAGCTGGGATGGCTATTATATGCTTGTCTTGAATTGATTAGTTTCAGTTGAAGTTTTTTAAGATAAATTAACCATTACTTCACAGACTGTAGTTGAAATACTATATAATATACCAGATTTAAAAAAAATTTGTTTTTAATTTATTTGGTTATCTTACAAGGTTTTTAAAACACTTGTAAATGTGAAAAAATAACCACTAAAAACAAAGTTTACTCGTTTTGAGAAAATCTCAAAGAAATAAATGACATAGATATAAGTATGACAGTGTAACTGATAACTTGATGGCAGATTTTGGTTAACATAAACCATTTATGTCTGCTACACCACCGTGAATGAATTAAGCAAAAGTTGAATGACAGCTTAAAGTGGCAGTGTATTTTTGACACAAACCCTTCACCAATCATAATTTACTGCTGCATTACATTGTTTACACGAAAGACGTGTTCATATGCAAAATTGCAACGTCGTGAGTGTTGTAGTTTTTCTCAAACTTATCTCCTGGTTATTAATGAAAACACAATCTTAACAAATGCTTGTTTTTGTGTTGAAATAATGTGTCGCTATGTGCGTTTTATGTACTGTTGACAAAATATAATGGCCATTTGTAATATTGACATGTCCCCTTAATTTGCTGTCACAATAACCATTAAATATGTACTTGTAACAAGTTGTCGTCTACGGTATCAGGTTATGCCAGCCATCTAACAAATACGTGGCAGGGGTGTTTACGGTCAAAATACAGTAATTTTGATCGTCCCGTTATCCCATGGGGTCACCAGGTCACATATGCGTTGGCATTTCCGTAAGTGTCAAAGGCACGATAAGCTACGTTAACGCTGATATTTGCTGGTTTAAGTACATGATTTAGTTAGGTAGATAAAATACTGGTGTGTAGTAGCATTACAGTAACGAGACGATGTGTTCCGCTTTCACGGCGAACAAATATAGCTGGTTCGAATATCGTTGCACACGTGGACGTTATTATGGAAACATTGTTGCTTTTCCAGGAACTCAAGGGGATTTCCAAAAGGACTGTTTTTAAAGGATGGATTTGCAAAATATGATGTGAATATTAATTTTTTGTGGTGTCTGTTTAGTGCAGGTTTTTAATGTAGCAATTTTTCCATTCCATATCCAAATATAGCTAGATCAAATGACACGTTGCCCAACATTGAGGGGGTTGCAGGAACATGTTTATTCTGTTTAGCTACAAGATACATGACACCATCTACTTCAAAAGTTACTGGGAACCTTGAGTGAGCAGTCACAACATAACTGTGCTTTCTCCCTGTAGGTCCAAAACATTGGGGTGCCACCGCATGAGTCCTCTCAAGCCGTCCAGACTCTGGCCGAGGTAGTGTCCAGTCAGTCGGACGTTGGACAACCTGGGGCAGTTGGTGTGGAGATGACGAATGCCCACCCCCAACCAGTGACCACACTGGCAGAGGTCAGTCCAGAGGGACAACTCATACTCACTGATGCCAGCGGTCTAGGTAAGTTATCTCTTGCTGTTGGATCATTGGTAGTGTAACTTAGTGTTAGGGATGATCTCAAAACACTATAAAACTTTTTCTATAAAAAGATTATTTAACAATCACAGTTGATATGGGTGCTTAGGATGTTTTTGGCTCCTGCAAATGTTTTGAGGTTTCAATTCTGTTGCAGGTTTGCAAAATCAGAGAAATGATTTTTTTGGGCAAAATGAACACAATTTTGTACTTCAACCTAAAATTATTCCTCCTTTCCCAAAATACACATAAGAATGATGTATATAATATAGAAGTTACAAGCCAGCTGCACTTACAGACAAATACTGTATTCGTTGTAGATGACAGACGTTTTGTCGAGATGTAAATTTAAACTAATATTCTTGTCCCTTGTTTTCCAGGCATGGTGACAATTCCCGTGTCGATGTACCAGACGGTCGTCTCCAACGTCAACCAGCTGCAGAACATCCAGGTTGCCATGGCAACGTCGGTGCAGCAGCAGGCACAGCAGAATGGAGATGTTCCCGATGCAACTCACGCAGTAGAAATAATGACAGTCGAACCATCCGTAGTTACGTAACATATGACAAGGTGGACGTTACTGTTGACAATTACTGCTCATGGGACACTTGTATTGGGTTGTGTTGTGATGTCGGCTGCCTGTGGATTCTAGTGTTGGATGAAACCATGCGGTGTGTGTTCAATGTCGTGGCAGTGGTTCACATCAATATACAATCTGCTCCATGTACCGCTCAGTATCAAGGTCCAAGCTAAATGCAGCACAGGATATCGTGTGTTCAGTTGCACCACAAACTTAAAGTTTTGTTAATTGCGTGTTGGCACGTCAGTTGAACTGATTTCTACAAAAACTTGATTATTGCAATTAAATTTGAGTATGCACGAACGATGCTTCTGGTCGGCGAATGATAAATACCAGTGCTTAAAATCGCATTTAATGTATTTAGGTATTGGCTGTCATGCCTGGTGTATATGAGGTGGTTAAGTGCACAGACCGTCACAAAGATTGTTTCACACAATGTCTTGGAATCAACTGGTCACGTGGGATACATTGGCCCTTGTCACAGAATGTCACACAGCGCCCTTGCTTCCCGATGTGGGTCCGGGTCTGGTTGGTGCTTGTCTTGTACCAAGATATTGCACTGGTCATAGGCTGCTACGTGGTTCCTCTGTGCAGCAGGGTCTGTTATTGCTGATTTGTGGAATTTTATGAAAGATTTCTTTAGTATGTTGTCTGCTGTTTAAACTATTGTCAGAATTATAAATTTGGCTTTCTGTATGTATACATACATACACATAACCAAATTTATCACACGCATGCATGCACGCACACACGCACATGACGCAGTGTGTTGCTTGAGAGCACACCTAATAACTTAAACCTCTGTGAAGTCATTGTGGCTCCTGTTGCCTCAGTTTTAATCAGTCAGACCTGTTTGGTTTCTCTCATCCTGAGCAATGTAAGGTTGAACCAGTCTCGTGTTGACCACACCCGTAGTCACTAGTTGGTTGTTTGGTCACTTCAAATGTTTCTTATTCAATTTCAGCAAGAAACTGATCGATGTCATTGGCATGTCACGTGTGGAAGAGAGATCGTTAACATATTCAATGATAGATACTTTCATACTTGTGAATCAAGAATTTAGTTGACGGTGCTGATGCGATGAGTCCAAGACAGTGCAGCACTGGGTCTAGGCGGGCACTAGGTGACAATAAAGTCATCCAGTGTCAATATGATGACATTGTTGTGCTCGATGACATTGTGATGGATCATTGAACAACTTATGGTGTTGGTGAAGAAGTCATGGAGAGTGGATCCATCATTGGAGATTGAGATCTGATGTCTGCTCCTCCTTTTACAAACCGACCAGTTGTTTGTATTGCAATGTTTACAGGGTCAGAGACGTCTGGTATGTTCATTGATGCAACTGTGTGCTTGTTTAACGCTGAGAAAGGTTCACTGCAGGGATACAGGAGGAAAGAACTTCAAAGAAAGCCGTCCGTTGTCTACTATCTTACTTTTAGCTAGGCTATTTGTCATAAGTTTAAAACAAGTTGTCATTTGTTATCAGGTAAAGTTCTGCACTGACATAAGGATGCTATGCATGAGATGATGTTATGGCAGGTTCTCTTTAGGCAATCACCTGTTTGCAGCAGTACAGATCATCACTTCACAACTAATTATGCATTTAGATTTGTCCATCATTGTACGTTACTGTTTGTTTTACATGTGGCTTGTGATGATTTTTTAGCTTTCTCGCCAACTGTAGCAGTATATATAGGACTAAGCCACAGGATTTCCAAATGCAGTTACATTATCAAACGAGTATATTTAGGATAACAGATGGAAAGCTGCAACATCTTACGTGTATATGAGAGACTTGATCTGTGAATGAATGCTCATATGTTTGTTGACTAAGGCATTATTTCAGTCACTGCAGTCATTGGCTCATTTGCATTTGGTTGTTGGTCACTTATTCCATTCATCAAATACAGCTGGTGTCACGGTCTGTTTGCTTGGAAACTAGTGTAATCATGAGACGGTGCTGTGTGGAGGTGTATTAATCATGAGACGGTGCTGTGTGGAGGTGATTAATCATGAGACGGTGCTGTGTGGAGGTGTACTAATCATGAGACGGTGCTGTGTGGAGGTGTTTTAATCATGAGACGGCGCTGTGTGGAGGTGTATTAATCATGAGACGGTGCTGTGTGGAGGTTATTAATCATGAGACGGCGCTGTGTGGAGGTGTACTAATCATGAGACGGTGCTGTGTGGAGGTGATTAATCATGAGACGGTGCTGTGTGTAGGTGTTTTAATCATGAGACGGCGCTGTGTGGAGGTGTATTAATCATGAGACGGTGCTGTGTGGAGGTGATTAATAATGAGACGGCGCTGTGTGGAGGTGTATTAATCATGAGACGGTGCTGTGTGGAGGTGATTAATCATGAGACGGTGCTGTGTGGAGGTGTATTAATCATGACTCGGTGCTGTGTGAAGGTGTATTAATCATGACTCGGTGCTGTGTGGAGGTGTATTAATCATGAGACAGCGCTGTGTGGAGGTGTATTTCAGATTCACTTTTGGGAGTTGCTGCTGACATTGCATTGAATGAAACAACTATAGTTGTATTCAGCCACTTTTAAAAGTATTGACATTGAAAGTTGTGACAACTACAACCATCAGAGTTGTGACACCCCTTAAAGTTAAAGTTTAATTTAAGGGGGTGCAGTCAGTGACTGTTGGTGATGATGCAAATCTTATCTAGTTCAAGAAGCTGCAAGCCACTTCCATTGCTACAGTAGCTTACTTAGATACTAGCTTAAGGGGAAGTTTGGTTGCTAATGGTGCACAGAAAGTGTTGAGGTTTAAATGAAATTACATAACTGATGATTATTCTGATTTTACATTGTCTGCGGTTAGATTGAGGCAGTTACTAATTTTGTGTTTGGAATGAACTACAGTAAAACCTGTCATAACCGACCACTCAATAGATAGTCGGAAAATGGTCCCTTAATACAGGCGGTCCTTCGGGAGGAGTTGACAATGGTCGTTAACGACAGGTGGTCTCTCGTAATACAGGTGGTTGCTTGTAGTACAACGGTCTTGTGTATACTCGTAGCTGCATATCAAACTCAGGTGTATTTATGCTCAATAATTTGTTACGGAAGTAGACAAAAATGAACGTTGTTTTTGTGAAAAGGTTTACAGAAAATATGTAAGACGTCAGACTGTTGTGTGTGTGTTTTTGTGAAGTTGTACGAATGAACTATCTGTAATGGCTGTGGCATTGTTTGGAATAGGGGAGGTGATTTTAACAATTAAAGTTTGTACAGTAAACATTAAGTAGCCATTTGTAAATATTTATGTATGTTATGTACTTTTTGTATTTGATATGTAATAAATCAAACTGCTGTATGTTTGTGATGATTTCCTACTCTGTAGTACAGAGTCCAGTGATTTGGAATAATGATGCTAACACTAAATTGTATGTGACTATTAAATTTATTAAAGGGTTATCCTTTATTAATTGTGATAGCTCTGTAATTGAAATAAAATTGCTGTTTGGTCAAATTGCTTAAGTTAACAAATCACCTAACCAAATCAATCAATTTAAAAATGATAATGTATAAGTAATAATTCAATCCTTAGAACTCCTGAATCGAACTTTTCGTGAATATTATGAACTTTTGTTATATTTATTATTAGTATTACAGTCATGGACATGGTTGATTGGGGGTACCAAATCAAAAGTCGAATGCCCATATTTTGTCTATTAATAAAACTTTCATCGTAGCCAGTCTAGTATTATTATTTATTAGTTAATTACCATTATTCCTGTGATTATTTATTTATGTCTGACTATATTGTGTAGTCTGTAGAGGGATCATGTATAGAGACTAGAGTAGTAGATTTCTAGTCCAGGGGCGGATCTAGGGCCTAGACTTGTTGGCAGGGCCAAGTCAGTCGTAGTAAAATGTCATTCTACTTAGGAACCGTGGGGACCGACACGTGTCGTTCTACTTACATAATGTATTATTTAAGGGTTATATTAGCCGGCTGCTATTATAATAATACTCATGTCTTTAGTTTAGACTACAGTTATTGACATTGTCACAGACACAGTCATTGACACTGTCACGACACTAGTTCTTATAGACGTAGGCGTGTTCCTTTACTGTAACGCTTGCCACGGACACAGGGGGTTTAAGATCAGCCTCCATGGCCTGGAGGGGGGTCTTAAGACCCCTCTGGATCAGCTGCTGCTATTCTAGAGTAGAGATGATTACATTTTAGACCGCCAACCCAGTAAATAATAAGACGGTCACTAGATGGCACTACAAGTAGTGCAACCATAAAACAACGGATTCTTAGTGATCCTGTATTCAAAGAGGAAATCGTGGCTGTAAGTTATATGAGAAATGATATTAATATATATATATATACAGTGCATTAAATGCACTAGTAATTACTTATTACAAAAGTTAAGCAAATGCTACAAGTTGCTACTAACGAGGAGGCATATTAACATAGATATTCGCAGATAGCAGAGTGGCGCAGTGGAAGCGTGCTGGGCCCATATCCGATATAGCTCGTTCAGTCGAGTGTAGGGACACCCAGAGGTCCGTGGATCGAAACCACGCTCTGCTAACGTTTTACTTTTTTCCGTTCTTAGATGCTTATAATTCTTGTAACGTGTAACTTTAATTAATTTACTGATTTTCATAACATAAAAAATTACCATTACAATAAAAAAGATTATAAACAAGCCCTGTATGCGTTCAGTTACTGGTTTTCTGACATCGTATTATTATTATTATGTAGAACAGAGAGGCACACGTTAATTCAAACAAAACAAACAAAAATTGTCCGTAGCCAAAAAATCAGTAGAATTACAAAAAATCTATATAATGCCACAGAAATATATAGAATTCTACAGAGCATAGTCAAACGATGTACCTTTGGAGTAGAATACAATACTACCAATTACATAGAAATGTCAAAAAAATCCAGTAGAATATTTTTCACTATGGGTGCAACCAATTATTTTATTGTTGGTGTTTGTGGCAGCATGTTTTACAGCGGTGTGCAAACGTTCGAATTTCGGAAAAAAACTTAATTCAGACCTAAATTATTAATTCATCTTGCGAAATGTTTTATTATGAAAGCGCATCATTTTGCTTATGGATTTTCACATTTAAAAAATTAATTTTCAGTTGCGAAAACTTGTACACGTGTTAGTACTGCACAATACCTCTAAATGATCGACAGCTGTGTATCCCTTTCTTACTGGGGGGGGCCATCCGAAGGTATTTTTTATGTATATAAATCGAGATTGGGGGACACAGTTACCTTTGATCACATACTACACCTATACCAACACGATTGTACCAGAATGTGATATATTTGCTCCTCGCACATCATATTAAATATGAACTGTGGTTAAAAATAATACGGCAGAATTCCTCTAAAGTGACTGTGATAAAGTGGCCTGGTGGGCGAATTAGAAATGCTGGTCAGAAACAGAGATGCGGAAAACAGTGGCCATTTTCGATGGGTAGTTGCTGTTTTGATTGAGTTCTACTTGTAGATTGATTTATAGGCTTCGTCATCGTATTTAAAACTGCTTCCTCAACTGATTTAGCCTATCGCAAATCCGGTTCATTGGTGTCCAAATATGCACTGCAGTATGAGAATAGTTTATACAATATCCGCAGTCGATTTAATAAAAAAAATGCCTGTTTTTGTTCAAATCATGGAAAGAATTTACTTTAGATCTGGTAAGGATCAAAATAGTAGATATCCAAAATGATAAACACTGTGTGGGTCAATGCTGATCATGGGCGTGACCTCCATCCTCTCGCCGATCACATGACAAAGCTTCGCCAAGGAACAAAATCGTGATTTTTCAGCATTTTGATTTTCACATAAGTAAATGCTAAACAAACATTAAGTAATTTAATATTTAGATGATTTCACAGAAACAACGTGTAAAAGTTGCACAAACGAACTAACGTGTAGCCAATAACAGGTACGTTAATTTAGTTTCAAACGCGTAAAGCTGATTAAGCCCGTTTTTTTTTAATATTCGTAAAAAGTAAACCGCTCTGAATGCGTTCTCTCCCTCCACCGGCACCCGAAGGTGCAGAGGAACGTTCTTCAAAGGCCGCCGACACTCAACCAGAGTTGACACTCGACGTCCAGCTTCACGCTCAAGAGAAAACGCTTCGACTCATCATCGAGGTTTACGGTCCGGAGTCAGTTTTACCTGACGTCCTGGCGATGCATACTATAGAAATGATCCCTAAAAGTATGATCTTAACGAATGCTCATCAAGCCAGTATATGTGTACGAAGTCTATTGTGGTGAAATAGTGGTGTTGATATTATCTACATTTAACAATACATGAATGATTATAAATAAAGTGCTTTATTATTCACAAAGCATTTTACGTATTTCGCTGACTAATGTTATAGTACGTAATTACATATCACTTATAATGGTCTTTCCAAATTATTTACCATTAATATGCATGAGAACAGATGGATTAATTGTTAGTAGTTTGCTTCAACCGCGCCCTCTGTCGGATAGTGCAGGTATTTAGGCCTTATTGTTTCCACACTGAAAATGTTGCTCTGCTTTGATATGTATTCATTATTTTGTTATGATGATTGACACATTAACCTGTGCATTAAAAAACCGAAAACCAATATTGTATTGAAATAATAATTAAATTCTATATAGATTCTTATATAGAACTTCAAATCGTATCTAAAAAAAGAATACAATACCACAATTACCTCAAGAAAACTTTCTTCCACAAATTGTCATGGAAAAAATTAACACCCATTCCTATCAAGGCTTTGTGAATTACTCAAAAATATATATCATAAGCAAATATGACTTGGAATGAAATATTACTAACTGTTACATCTACAAAAAGAATATGCCAGCTGAAGCCTAGACATGTATGGTATGCCTTCGTCATCATTATCATGATAAACTGCATTAATTAATAATTCATAGCTCTGTAATATAATAATATACTGAATATTCATTAATTAATACTTCCACTATGCTATCAAGCCAGTTGATATTTGAGTTCCTCACAATACAATTTGTAAATGATAAATTTGGAACTAATGTATTATTTTAACTGTCAATGTTTTAATTGTATTTTTACAAGTATAATATGTTTATCTTTTTTCTGCATTATTTAACTTCTATGTAATTATTACATGATGATAGTTATAATTATATTCGATTTACATTCTATTCACATTTATACACACACAAAAATAGTATTCACATTATTTGCACTATATGTAGTTTTGTTAGTATTATTTGTTAGTATTAGTAGCACTGTTATATTTGTAGGCAAAGTTAGCAACTCCACATCTATTTATATATGTATACTTTAGTCAAACAGCACTAATAATGATTACTGCACGATACCAAAGAATTTCAATACCAAGAAGCACAACTCATATCTTTTCCTGTGTAACAATATTTTAGTTGCGCCATCTGGTGGCGAGTGATAAATGAAACATGCTACGCTGGCTTGAAGGATCCATTGTGCGTACATTACTGACCTTTATTTGTTAGTATCTGCAGATATTTATGTATGATTAATTGATTCTGTTAAATGTACTCTTTTTAAACTTCCATACATATGAAGGAATGAATGCAACGCATCTTTTTTAAATTACTGCTGTTTTCTGAACTATGATAATGTTGCCTATACTTTGAGCGGTTGAGTTGCAGACAAACACCGTGTTTCATCTACTTATTTTTATTTACAGTGCAGTTATGAGCAAAATAACATATGCAACAATTTATGTATGTACACAAATACCAAATAGCATCACCATCAATTCATAAAGGCATAAAGAAAATAATGTACACAGTAGTCAATCAGTATTGGATGAATTATTGATAAGCAAGTGTATCCATGTTTGTACACAATAACCATGTAGAACCACCACCAACCAATTAATATCATGCACAAAGCACCACCACCAATTAATAAATGCTAAGCACAAAGCTGGCATGAACGAAGTAATGTACACAGTAGTCTATCAGTATTGTATGAATTATTTATAAGCAAGTGTATGCAAAATGTAGAAGAACCATGTTGTACACTACTACATAAGATTATCCATTACACTATCCATGTTTGTACACATTGAAGCAAATGGAGGCAGATTAACATGTTTCGCAGTTAATTTTGGAGCCATTCGAATGGGTAAACTTGAGTCAATACCATAAAACTGTTCAACATACTTCCAACTAACAAGTTCCTCATTTACCCGAAAGCCGTTACGTTTCATATTATTTCGTATGTTCTTCAACAAATGTGGGGGATCATATAGCACAAAAATTGTGGAGCCATTATGCTGAAATGTTGGATTGTCGACTGAAACACCAAGACTGTTAACAACAGACCTATTGTTACTGCCTTGGTCACAGATCACTACTTTCACATTATTGAAGTTCTTTGACGATACGTAGTCATAGGGAGGCTTGTACAATAGCAATCTCTCAGGTCTTAGTGCAGGTCTCCCTGGATCATCAAAACTATGTAAAATAATTATGTACAAACTGTTATTTGACTATGTATGTATTATCTAAACAAATAAACTTCACTTAACTTTATGATTTGCTTAATATGTATATGTTTGTGGATCTTGAGTCCGAATAAAGATGGTAATAATAATAATAGCGCCAATACCCCCAGGAGCCCTAGCTCAGAGGCGCAGCAAAACAGAATCGTAAACGCACAAAAGTCACTACCAGAACGAGGATCACCAGAATATTTATGCCGAAAATGCAATTCGGAATAATGGAATAATACGCCTTCTGTTGTTTGGAAGGTAACTGTAGTTCCCCTATGCTTCGTTAATAATTATTACCTTTATTCTAAGACATAAAATAATTTCATTCGCTGTTACACAATACGGCGAACATAACGTTTAGTCAGTCCTGATGTATGAATGCTACCGTGCTGAAATGTAGGTGTTCCTGAATGAGATATGTGTTAAAGATTTTTAATATGACCTTTCTTTGTTCACAAAATATTTCCAAACAGTTTTCTACATAATGTTATAGTACATAAATACATAACAGGCTGTAGTGATATTTCATAGCAATTAAGACATAATTACAACGATCTGTGTCATACCTATAGTCAGTAGTTGGGTTCAACTACGTGGCGCCCTCTGTCGGATATAGTGTATTGAGTTCCAACAATCTAGACTAAAAACTTATTACCTGGTGCCTGGTTGAAATTCGTTCCTTTGTCAAACAGACAAAATCATGTACAGTTAAAAAAACATCATCCTGTTGAAAGCAAACTAAGATTCGCATGGTTTTTGGTTTATGAATGCAGAAATATATTTCCCAGAGTATCAAATAATTAGCGATTATTTTTACCCATCAACAGTGAAGAATCAGCCACTTTACAGAATCAAATTGTTCTTGTCTGAAGTGATTCTATTATGTGACGTCCACTGTATTTGTTATTTATTAATGGGTGTATAAAGGCCTAGCAGTTTTGCAATTGAATATAACATATATTTACTGTTCATTTCCACAATAATTGTTGACTACCCGGTACTAGAAACATCCATTATGGGCCGAGATCTCCTGAAGCTCTGACACTCAATATGCCACGGACAAAGTGGAAAACTCTGGGAGATCCCGCTTTTAAAGTGGCTGCACCTAAACTATGGAATTCTCTACTTGAAGACGTGTACAGTAACAACGATGTAAGTGCTTTTAAGAGTCAATTGAAGACTCACTATTTTAGCATAGCATATTGTTAATTTTAGTCATTTAAATAGCTTTACTTTTTATAATCATTTGCATTGTAGCATTTGTTTTTACTGTTTTGACATTTTTACTATACCTTTTTTTACTGTACAGCACCATATAATACCATTGTATAGATATGGTGCTATAGAAATTAATAAACATTTACAATAATATAATTATAATGATCTTATTTGGAAACCATCTCTGGTGAAAGGTAACATCCTTTATTAATATTTACAGCTCATTTAACTGACATCCAGTGAAACCAGTTAAATATTTCAATATCTTTGTTTAAAGCAGATGCATAAAATCAAAAGATCTGGCTAAAGTACCCCACCAAAATTCAGAAGAAACATTGACCCAGTAGTAATCAATAAAATCTAAAGCATTGACTTCTTGGTTTTCTTTACATGGATAGATGTTCAGGATGAGTGCATCTCTACAGTGAAGCATCAGTTTGCCAGTCTCCCAGTAGTACCTGTATCTGTCAAGCAGATTAGCAGCGAGGGTATCACCCATATTTGTAGACATCAGTCGGGGTTCCGTCTAAGCCAGCGACCTTATTGTTGACTGGAATTTTTTAGCCATTTTTCAAAAGGAAGATTATTTGAAAATGAAGAAACAGGAAATACAAAAAGAACAAAATCTCCAAAGCAGGTGATTGGGCACCTGCGTATTCTTGGAGATGTCTTACAGATGTAATGATGGCCAGTAGAGAATTCCAATCTTTCTCTGTAGTTGGAAAGAAACTATTTCCAAATGCATTTGATCTCTTAATTTGGTGAAATTGATCGCTATATTTCATTCAGTCTTTATTGGTAGAGTTCATTGGTTGTATATTAGTAATCATGAGACAAAATATATTTTAAAAGATAACTGTTTGTTGTATTACTTAGAAATCAAATATTACACACCTCCACAAGAATTCATACACTTTATCTTAATTTGAAATAGATTTGCCACTTATTTTATTTATCTTTGTATTTCTTAATGCATTTTTGGAGTCTTTCATAAACTATGCAAATGCTGATACAGCCTTGCCCTTCTGCAGAGAATATCAACAGAGTCCATGGCTGCCTTCAACAGTTTTATTGATGACGTTGTTATTCTGCTGTGAAACAAATACATCTGTACATGATCTATCCAGACATCTGTAGATGATCTATCCAAACATAATGATGCAAGCTACAAGACTTGCACGAGGCAGGGCTTGAGGTCATTGCCACTTCCATGGTACCCAAAGGTAGGGCACATACCCAATGAAGGCATGCAATTGTGTCTGGCCATGAAAATGACATGAGAACAACTGCAACATTGACTATGTAGCCAATAACTAAAACAAGGACAGATCCTGCCCAGTGTTCACAAACTAGACACTTCTTGATTCATCTAGACCTAGAGTAAGTTCACAAACTAGACACTTCTTGATTCATCTAGGCCTAGAGTAAGTGCAGCATACAACCTTCAATATATGAATAAAATGCAAAATAACAAAACCAATCGGGTCGACCCGCATCACGCTAGTGATGATCTTGGCTCTATATCTAGAATATGCCATTGGCCAACTGATATATAATGATGAAGTAATGCAGTTAAATGCATAATACGAATTATTATCCACAGAGGGCCTTGAAATCAACGTACCATCTTCCAAATGACCACACCTTGTGCAGTGGGTGCACATAAACGTTTTAAATCATCCAGAACACGCCCACAATTTCATGATTAGACTTTGTTCCCTAGCACCACTCTTTCTGTTAACTACACAATTACTAATGGCAAACAGAACAAAATTAGTTGCTATACTGTCTCAAATGACATCAGGTGCATGTGATTCCATCCAATCTGTACAATTCTACACATTGGAACTGAGCTGTCTACTGATATTCCTGCTCCTTTCCACGCATGGATGGTTGTCTCTGCACAGAACCAGTGGCAGACACTGTCTAAATGAAGCATCATCCCAAATCCGGTGTGTACAAGTTGACAGTCATTACATGCGATGAACTAACACTATGACAGAGCATTTGTTTGACAACTGCAGTTTTGCTTTTTTATGGATAGTACTACTATTTGACCAGCTGTAAGGTCATGTTGACTTTAAGATGTTGTCAGAGATTATTTCAATGGAACCCAGCGCCATTGGTCAACAGTCAGATGTACTTAACAAGTCTTGCACACAATATCATTTTGCCACAGAATCTAAATCAAGTGTCCAGTCCTTGGGTGTTCATAAATCTAACCGTCACCGAAACATTTCATATTGAAGCAGCCACAAGTTTCTTGTCAAAGACACTAGGAGAAATACATGTGTGAGAATGAGATACTTCACTACCTAAAACATTAGCATGCTTTTTTATGCGGAACGACACATTTACTAGTCCTCAACTTTTTTTAAATGTCCTCAAGTCAATGCAACACATGAGCAAAATTTAGAGACAACTAAGTAAACATCTCAGTTGTAACATCTACAGTTCTAGTGTAACTTAGTATTTCCCTACACAATACTGCATCACTATGGAAACAAAAGGCTGCTGGCACGGTACTGCTATAACTGTAGATGTGGATGTTTTCAAATGTGCTTTCGATTACTTTCCAACCAAGGTAGAGACCATTGTTTCCAAGATTCTCTGTTATTGGTACACTGGTGTATCACTGGTGTATCACAAGATGATGGATGAATTCCCCGTTAGGCAACAACCAGTGGCCATTTTAGCAAACCAATCGTTCACAACATGGGCACAGACAAAACCAGTTACTGTAGCAAATATTATTCTTTTCTGTAAATTTGCAGTGCGATATTTTGTTGAATCATGACTGGATGCCAGTAAAAATATATATGTTACATGACATGGGTATGTATTAGTTATCTCCCGTTACAAGCTATTCAAACCAACCTATGCATATTTTGGACACCAACAATGTTGGTCAAAGTGCACCTAGTACGTTATGACAAGTTGTGTATAATAACATAACACATTGCTAAGAACAAAGTTATCAATGGGTCTTTCTCTTCCGGCTCATTACTCACAACACACCAACCTTCACCACACAAACAAAAAATTCTCCAAATCCATATTCACAAATGAACAGCAACAGCCGAGTGCTGGACATATATATTTGACACAGACGACTGCATCCACAATGTTAACTAAATTCAGGAATCACAACAGATCTTAGTCAGGACATCATGACTGTCCTTGATAATCGTTCTTGATGACCCTCACAAATGTCCTTGACATTTGCACTTAAAAGCAGCAAGTGTTCCTGATCACGATGACAAACAGTATTCATGACGATTCGACCACCGCCCACTTGTTGCAGTGAAGATATGTTTTGATAATTAATATCTGAAAGTAGAAGACAATAAAGTAAGAGGAACCAAACAACAGATACTGTCGAACAGGAGTAAATATCAAAGAAACAAACAGTAAATAATTCTGTTGCTGACTACCAACAGGGGTCTATAACAAAGCAATAAATGAGGGGGGGTAATATTTTTACTAATGTTGCAATTGCCTGTTTCAGATTCTGCCAATCATAACACAAGTATCTCATATATAATTTTGAACAGGGGATTTATATGCGATTTCAGGAAGAAAAACAAGTAAACTGTAGAAAACCTCTCTGAATCAGTAAGAACCCTAAATAAGGCACTGCACAGCTTTGGGCCAGATCTCACCTGTAGTAGTTTGGCTTGAAGGGCCCCGCCTTGGAGAGACCCAAGTACTTGGCTTGTTCGTCGGACAGCTCCGTGAGGTGAGCATCAAAGCTGGACAGATGTAGACTCGCCACATACTCATCTGGAAGACACACAAGGAACACTCAAGACCTCTACTTGTATCACAGCAAACACTGCACTCCAGGAAACAACTGCTACAAGTACTACAGAGTCTGTCAGACTCTACTGATGCCTTATACTGGCCACAGTGATTAGTGCTGTCTCTGGTCGAGCATCTGTGATTCATTTATTGGAAAATCACGTTATTGCAGTTATTCCAGGAAAAGTAAACCCAATATTGTTCAGTGGGAATTCTAACCACCATCAAGATGGTAACTGTAAACACTTAAATACTGACAACATTACTTGAACCACATGGCAATGCACTACATAACAAACTTTCCATAATGAAATTACCACCTTTTCTTAAAACTAAAATAATGGCAACATTACATGACAAAGTCCACATGTTTTCCCTAGAGTAAAACTATGAAAATGTAAAGTTTTTGACATACCCATCTTTTTCGGCAGCAAGTACACGTCTTGCTTGTAACGGCCTGATGGAGCATTGTACAGTTCTATCAGGGCCAGAGCCTAAAACACAGAATTCAATATAAAACACTTCTATTGTGTTATAAACCTCGGAAGACCCAAGCTCGGCAGCTTGGTTACCTCAAGGAAAGGTCTAGTGGGGGTTACGTCCTGCAGTGGATGGACAAGTCCTGGGTGAAAGGTAAACATGCCAACTTAACTTACTTATCATTTACAACATTTAACTCCAAACAACCTTGTCTTGGGCTAATATAGGAGTGATTTACTTTCAGTTTTCCATCTCTAGAATTAGTGAATCTATGACAGCTTCTTCCATTTCCCTATGTGGGTTCTTTTACTTCCCCTGGCATAGACACCAGGTAGAAGGGACCAACGGCTTTTAGGGTCTCTTCCAAAAGACACAGGCAAAGTGGGGTGAAAAAATTTAGCCAAGCTTTGAAATGACACCTGGTGGAATCGGACCATCGTCCTCTCGATCGACAGTAATGTGCTCTAACCACTAAACCACCATTCCCCACAGTTATCTAATTGACACTGTTACCTGTGTAGCTGACGTGATAGACACAACGAAGGAAGGAATGCTGGAACAACTCAGGTTGACGAGGCGACCCTGGAAGTGAAACACATCACACTTAATGACACGTTTATGACAACAATATCACCAATACATATGTTACATTCACTATAATTCCACTTGCAAATGGTCATTTGTGTTTATTACTGAAATGTGCATGTATATTGTAACTAGTGTTTCACTTCATAGCATTGTTCTAATTACAATACTAGACATTTCCCTGTGTGAGGGAGTTTCAGATTCAGAATAGCACTACAGGAACAGTGGTATTTTATCGTAACATAATGTTGGCATTTTTATAATAAGACTGCTCACAAAAGCTTGCTAATACAAAAATATATTCTCTTTATGCAAAATTGCTACATACAATTATTACCAGTGCTGCACGATTATGTAACTTGTCAACAACAAAGCTTGAGCATGTTGCAACAGAGCGACAGACACTAAGTGACTGTTACTAGGCATCCATGTTGCAACAGAGCGACAGACACTAAGTGACTGTTACTAGGCATCCATGTTGCAACAGAGCGACAGACACTAAGTGACTGTTACTAGGCATCCATGTTGCAACAGAGCGACAGACACTAAGTGACTGTTACTAGGCATCCATGTTGCAACAGAGCGACAGACACTAAGTGACTGTTACTAGGCATCCATGTTGCAACAGAGCGACAGACACTAAGTGACTGTTACTAGGCATCCATGTTGCAACAGAGCGACAGACACTAAGTGACTGTTACTAGGCATCCATGTTGCAACAGAGCGACAGACACTAAGTGACTGTTACTAGGCATCCATGTTGCAACAGAGCGACAGACACTAAGTGACTGTTACTAGGCATCCATGTTGCAACAGAGCGACAGACACTAAGTGACTGTTACTAGGCATCCATGTTGCAACAGAGCGACAGACACTAAGTGACTGTTACTAGGCATCCATGTTGCAACAGAGCGACAGACACTAAGTGACTGTTACTAGGCATCCATGTTGCAACAGAGCGACAGACACTAAGTGACTGTTACTAGGCATCCATGTGGCAACAGAGCGACAGACATTCAAGTGACTGTTACTAGGCATCCAAGTCTGCCTTTCAATAAAACGTCCATCTCAGATAAGAACTCTTTGATTAGTTGTAGCTCCAGTCTAATAACACACACCAATTTGCCATTAATCTACCATGGCGGTAAATAAATATAACACAATTAATTAATTTATAATTGTATGGGATTTACAGTTTTTGATTCTGGTATTCAGAATCCACATTTGCTAGGTTCTGGGATTACAGTAGAAAGCACCTAGAAAGGCAAAAGACAAATAATTTCAGTAAAAAAAAGTGACTTCGTAGGTTATTCCACTGGAAGACAGAAGTCATAGTAACTGCTGACCTCAGCGAGTAGGATGATCCTCTTGCCATCGGGCCAGATGATGTGGTCTACTTGGGAGCGAACCCTCTCCCAGGTCAGATCCGCTGTGCGCAGGCTGTTCTGTAGTAGCAACAAGAAAACACTGTCTTTTATTGATATATTCAATATCACAAAAATCATCTTTTCGTGCTAACTGACAAGTTGCCAATGTCTGCCTGCTCCAATGTAGCACAAAGAATAATAACAATGTTGCTTTGTGTAGCGCCAGTATCTGACTAGACAAGTTGCCAATGTCTGCCTGCTCCAATGTAGCACAAAGAATAGTAACAATGTTGCTTTGTGTAGCCCCAGTATCTGACTAGACAAGGTGGTCATTATCAGGACAATTTAGCAGCAGCAGCTAATGCAGTGCCGTATCAGTTTCTTATAGATTGAGACCAATGCTTCTGTGAAGGTTCATCAGATGTCAAGATAAAGAACACAGTCTCAGCCCCCTCCCATCACAAGTAGAGGAATATGTAATTTTGCATACCAGGAGAAAATGCTGTAAAGCAACCAAAAATAGTTAATCTATCACATTAGATCAAGAAAGGTCTGGTCACAGCCATTTTAATGACTGTTTTTTGAGATGGTTTCAAAGTGATTGGGATTGTTCCAGATTTTGAGCATGTAACATACAACGTCTATCTCTGTGTTGGAATGTCCCATGTTGGCGACGATACAGCCGTTCTTCATCCGATCCATGTGTTCTCTCGTCACCACGCTCTTGTTGCCTAGAAACACATTGTAGAGTCAGAGAGAGGCTGTGTCAATTAGAGGTCAAGGCACAAGCTAGCCATATGTGTGGGGGGGCACTCAGTTGAATTTGTAAAGTACCCTTTAACCAAATAGAGCAACAGTGAAATTCATAACAACATGAATACATACGTTTGATGTACACGTAGTAGGGGAACCAAATGTATCAACAATTGAGAATGTTGAATTGGTTATGGGGGGGGGAGGTTTAACAGCTAGCGTACTCTCAACATCTCTGTATTCAACATGTTTGCAATTAATACTTGCTGCCTACTATGACATGTTGGCAAATAGAGGTTGGGTCAGAGAGAGGTCGGGTCAGAGGGAGGTCGGGTCAGAGGGAGGTCAGGTCAGAGGGAGGTCGGGTCAGAGGGAGGTCAGGTCAGAGGGAGAGGGAGCAAGGAGAAATCTCACAGTGGGTCTTGTACACACTTTGAGACTGACACACCTACCAGTACATGTGATGACAAGATCAGTGGTCCGCGCGATCTCTGACATCTTCACCACTCGGAAACCATCCATGCTGCAAACAGCCAAACACATCAGTTTTTACAGACACATCTTATAACTTCAAACAGCCAAACACATCAGTTTTTACATACACACCTTATAACATCAAACAGCCAAACACACCAGTTTTAGTTTTTACAAACACATCTTATAACATCAAACAGCCAAACACATCAGTTTTAGTTTTTACAAACTCATCTTATAACATCAAACAGCCAAACACATCAGTCTTAGTTTTTACAAACACATCTTATAACATCAAACAGCCAAACACATCAGTTTTTACACACACATCTTATAACATCAAACAGCCAAACACACCAGTCTTAGTTTTTACAAACACATCTTATAACATCAAACAGCCAAACACATCAGTTTTAGTCTTATTAAAATCTTATTAATCTTCACAGGAGACACAATCTAGAGCTTTTTGAGATGCTTTGCCTGGGCTATCAGGTGTTACCAGGGCAGACATATTACAAAATACCCAGATCAGAGAGGACACCTTCACCATGAATCCATCACAGATGTCATCAGACACAGAAGACTCTGGTTATTTGATCATATGCCAAGAGAGAACATTGTTAGTCACACATTCTGACACATATTTCATAAGACCACGGAAAAGAGAGGACTACTTTAGAGGTGGAGTGACTAGATCAGATGTGATACTTCCACTGTTGACAGCAGAATGCTGTGCAGTAACTAGAGTGGGGCAACCTCCCATGGACTTAAAAAGGTCACTATGAAGTTTTTACGATAAATTAACCATTTCTTCACAGATTGTAGATGAAATACTATGTAATATACCAGATACATTTTTTTCATTTATTTGGTTATGTTACAAGGTTTTTAAAACATTTTTGTAAATGTGAAAAAAATAGCCACCAAAAAAAGTGTTTTGAGAAAATCCCCAAAGATAAATGACATACGTATAAGCATGACAATGTAACTGATGACTTTATGGCAGATTTTGGTTAACATAAACCAATTATGTCTGCTACACCAAAGTGAATGAATTAAGCAAAAGTTTAATGACAGCCTAAAGTGGCAGTGTATTTTTTACACAAACCCTTCACCAATAGTAATTTACTGCTGTATTACACTGTGTGCACGTAAGACGCGTTCATAAGCAAAACTGTAACGTCATGAGTGTTGTAGTTTTTCTCAAACAATATTTTAAACATAATTTCCTGGTTATTAATGAAAACACAATCTCAACAAATTCAATTTTTTTTTTTAAACTACGTTAACGCTCAATGAACTGAAATGAAATGATATTTGCTGGTTTAAGTACATGATTTAGTTAGGTAGATATAATACTCATGTGTACTAGCATTACAGTAACCAGATTGTGTTCCGCTTTCACGGCAAACGAATATAGCTGGTTCGAACATCGTAACGCACGCGGTCGCTACTATGAAAACATTGTCGCTATTCTGGGAACTCAAGGGGATTTCCAAAAGGCTTGCGTTTTTAAAGGATGGATTGGCGAAGTATGACATTAGTGCTGGGTGATTTTTTGTGGTGTCAACGTTTAGTTCAGTATATCCTAGCATGCTATGAAGAAAAAAATTAAAAAGTCAACTGACACGCTAGCCGTCCCAGCCACCTTAACCTGATGCACCCTGAACACCGAAATTTCGGTGTTGGGATGTAGTGTTCATATTGATTGCCATGTGGCGCCACGTGCGTTCGCTTTGGTTATGCTGTTGGTGCCCGGATGAAGACAACACATTGGCGAATTTTTTTAAAGTGACCGATATCTCGTCAACGTTTTACGATTCATGGTTATTATGACTATGAGCGGGCATTGCATCTGTTGGGTTTTACATCCGATAATTCGGATGTAAATGACATTAGTAGCGGACAAGACAACAACATCGATGTGTCAATGATGTGTTTTTACTGTAGTCATTGTCTTTTGACGCAACATTTGACTCACATTTGCAGAATTACTGCATTTATATTGAATTTATATTGAATTTTTCTTTTCTTTTCCATAAGTTATTATACTACAATACATGGTGTGCTCTGATATATATGTCAGTAGATTACATGTACCTATGAAACATTCATTATTATGCATTTTGTGAACAGTTTTGTGTGCTTTATATGTAATATATGCGATCAACCAAAATCATAGTACTTGCATGCTAATTGTAATATTTCACAGGTAAATGCAGATATCATTATAATTTCTCTTGCTGCTCATAGAGGACATGTAGGCCTATCTTGCAGTGCCTCATTTTGTGCTTTATTTTGTCCATGAGTGACAAAATAAAACTAGATTTCGTATTTAATTTTTCACTTTGCGATTGTTTACATATGCTAATTATATGCTAATTAGCCACAGTTAATCATAACATTGATAGCGTTATTACCATTGGTAGAATAAATATTCTGTGATTCAGAATATGTATATATTGTAAGGGTTTTGATGAAGATTTTACATGTTACAGTGCATTTCATAATCCCATGGGTTGAAACAAAATCAACTCCCCCAGAAATTCAGGGCTTATCAGGTTAAGTCAAGTCAGTCAAGTATTACCCTCCCTGTGTATTAAAGTCAAGTCAGTCAAGTATTACCCTCCCTGCGTGTTAAAGTCAAGTCTGTCAAGTATTACCCTCCCTGTGTGTTAAAGTCAAGTCAGTCAAGTATTACCCTCCCTGTGTGTTAAAGTCAAGTCAGTCAAGTATTAACCTCCCTGTGTGTTAAAGTCAAGTCAGTCAAGTATTACCCTCCCTGTGTGTTAAAGTCAAGTCAGTCAAGTATTGCCCTCCATGTGTGTTAAAGTCAAGTCAGTTAAGTATTACCCTCCCTGTGTGTTAAAGTCAAGTCAGTCAAGTATTACCCTCCCTGTGTGTTAAAGTCAAGTCAGTCAAGTATTGCCCTCCCTGTGTGTTAAAGTTAAGTCAGTCATGGGGTTCACACTCACCATGCCTGAAGTGCACAGATAGGGTCTATCTCTGTCACATTGACAATGGCTCCAAGGCCCTTGAGAGCAGCGCAACAGCCCTTGCCTACCTGAAATAGGAACAAATATACAGCTTCACTGCCATGTATCACAATGAAACATTTACAACAGACCAGGAGATAGAGCACCTACAAGGTTCATCCACCAGACCTGTTCCTTGGAAACTGTGGATCGTGTGAATTTTTATGAGAGTACTTGTGCATTGAATAAATGAGTAGAGTTAATGGCTTGTATTTCTAACACCCAGAAAACTAACATAACATACATTTACAGTAGCATAGCCATTTAAATTAATCAGTGTAATTTTTTTTCAAATAAAGAAGATTAAGATCTTCCTTCCACATCTGGAAAATGTATTCTTATAAGGCCACAGAAGATAATGTAATTTGTTATCGGTCCTCTAAAGAAACAAAGTCTAAGTAAAATTTTTACATAATTCATAAATGCATAACACACTTTAGAAAATAATTCTTTAAAACATTTCTGATAAAGTTAGTAAAGATCCTGTTTCATAGAAGTGTGATACTAGCTACCACCCCTAAAATAAATCTTGACTAGTGGGAAACATTAAACAAAACTGTATGGTCTTTTTTGTGCATCAACATCTCCAAGCAGAGACTAAAGACACACTGGGCAATAACTCTACTTCAAAAAAACTGCATTACCAGCTCACAATTACTAAGAAATGTCAATCAATCAATCAAACTAAAGAATGGGCTTGTCTCAAAAGCACACAGCCAACCATCCAACCATAGATAATAAAAATGTGCCTGGAAAACAGCCAGGATTACTATGTCTGATACTGGCTGGCTTTACAATGTCAGCCTAGTTTGAAGGGTCTCATCTTCCAGCCACACATAAAAGGCATCGGTTCAGGTTTGGCCTTTGACATATATTAGAAAACAGTGGTCATTTAATCGTTATGGAACTTGATAAAGGCCTGTACTCTCCCATAGATGATAAACAGTATTTACAAAGCAGTAATGCCATTAAACAAATATTACAGAGTACATACATGTTATGCAAGTACAACCTGAATATGTGTGGGAGGAGAGAGAGGGAAACATGTGGGAAGAGAGAGGGAGACGTGTGGGAGAGAGGGAGATGTGTGGGAGAGAAGGAGATGTGTGGGAGAGAGGGAGATGTGTGGGAGAGAGGGAGACATGTGGGAGGGAAACGTGTGGGAGAGAGAGGGAAATATGTGGGTGAGAGAGAGGGAGATGTGTGGTAAAGGAAGACATGTGGGAGGAGAGAGGGAGATATGTGGGAGAGAGGGAGACGTATGGGAGAGGGGGAGATGTGTAGGAGAGGGTGACGTGGGGGAGAGAAAGGGAAATGTGTGGGAGAGAGGGAGATGTGTGGGAGAGAGAGGGAGATGTGTGGGAGAGAGGGAGACGTGTGGGAGGAGAGGGAGGGAGATGTGTGAGAGAGGGAGATGTGTGGGAGAGAGAGGGAGATGTGTGGGAGAGAAAGACATGTGGGAGGAGAGAGGGAGACGTGTGGGAGGAGAGGGAGGGAGATGTGTGGGAGAGGGAGATGTGTGGGAGAGAGAGGGAGATGTGTGGGAGAGGAAGACATGTGGGAGGAGAGGGAGATGTGTAGGACAGAGAGGTATGAGGGAGGGAGATAGAGACGTGGGAGGAGAGGTGTGAGGGAGGGAGGGAGGGAGAGGGGGAGAAGTGTGGGAGGAGAGAGAGAGGGAGCAAGGGAGGGAGAGAGATGTGGAGACATGTGGGAGAAGAGAGATGGAGCAAGGGAGAGGTACTGAACCACTAATGTTTAGATAAGGAAAATTGTGTAGGATTACAATGTTCACATGCATCTGATGTTGAAATTGCATAAAAGATAATTAATTTCACAGCTGAACCTCAAGTTGAATTACCTCGGGTAAGCGTAGATTACTTAACCAGCCGGTTCAGTTTATTGTTTATGGTGTTTATCAATAAAATAACATTGCAATGAAGACATCTTGGGAACATATCATTGCTGTGCCATAGCTGAGAGGAAGGCAATGAGGAACGGGGTGGACACTGGGTTGGACATGTATTACGCAACACAGACGATGAATAAATACTGCTAAGAAAGAAAAATGGGACGGAACAGGCCAAGGCAGGAATGAGAATACCACAGGAATTTAAAAAAGGAGAGAGTGGACGGTGAAGACGAATGTTGAAGCTTCGCAGGAAGATAGACTACAGTTGAGCCTCGTTATAACGCGGTAGTCGGGGTCCACGACTTCGGACCGCGCTGTATGACAGGTGCGTTGTGTTACCATATCTGCCACCAGGGACCTACTAAACAACAGCGATCGCCGCCTGCTGCACCAAGTCCACGAATGCTGTCAAAGTCACTGTGTGCTTGCAGCACTGTCTTATACGCCAATACGCAGTTTATAGAGCTTATTAAATGAGTCAACTAGCATCAACGTGTATTATTTTTAAACGTCACACCCTGTTGTATGTTGAACTGAATAAAATACATGTATATATACTGTTATGGAATAGATTTGCTACGATGATTGACACATTGACACTTGTTCATTGACATTGTTCACATAATGTTTCTTGAGAATTGTCAAAGCAATTCTAAGTAGGTTTAAGCAGGTCCATTTGGCATTTCCCCTTGGAGTCAGAAAATCGGGGTCCTCGATCGATCGCCTTATATCCGAATCCACCTAATAACGGGGCGGATAATAACGAGGCACGACTGTATTGTCTCTTTCAGGATGTCTGGGAGTTCACTGGTCTGTAGACAACAACATGATCTAATCTTGTCTGGGAGTTCACTGGTCTGTAGACAACAGCATGATCTAATCTTGTCTGGGAGTTCACTGGTCTGTAGGCAACAGCATGATCTAATCTTGCTGGGAGTTCACTGGTCTGTAGACAACAGCATGATCTAATCTTGTCTGGGAGTTCACTGGTCTGTAGGCAACAGCATGATCTAATCTTGTCTGGGAGGTCAGTGGTCTGTAGGCAACAGCATGATCTAATCTTGTCTGGGAGGTCATTGGTCTGTAGGCAACAGCATGATCTAATCTTGTCTGGGAGGTCACTGGTCTGTATGTAGGCAACAGCATGATCTAATCTTGTCTGGGAGGTCACTGGTCTGTATGTAGGCAACATCATGATTTAATCTTGTCTGGGATCACTGGCCTGTATGTAGGCAACAACATGATCTAACCTTGTCTGGGAGGTCACTGGTCTGTATGTAGGCAACAGCATGATCTAATCTTGTCTAGGAGGTCACTGGTCTGTATGTAGGCAACACCATGATCTAATCTAGATTTGGGAAGGACTGATTTTAGTGTCCAACAAATAGGAATGGTCAAATAAAATAATTCAAGAAATGGACGGACGGACGATGGACAGATGACGGACGGACACATACCTCCCCATAGCCGCAGACAACCACTTGTTTTCCTCCAAACATCACATCTGTTGTCCGCTTCAACCTATAAAACAAGACACACATCAACCATGACAACCCACGGAGCTGTAGCATAGACACACATCAACCATGACGACCCACGGAGCTGTAGCATAGACACACATCAACCATGATGACCCACGGAGCTGTAGCATAGACACACATCAACCATGACGACCCACGGAGCTGTAGCATAGACACACATCAACCATGACAACCCACGGAGCTGTAGCATAGACACACATCAACCATGACAACCCAAGGAGCTGTAGCATAGACACACATCAATCATGACAACCCACGGAGCTGTAGCATAGACACACATCAACCATGACAACCCACGGAGCTGTAGCATAGACACACATCAACCATGACAACCCACGGAGCTGTAGCATAGACACACATCAACCATGACAACCCACGGAGCTGTAGCATAGACACACATCAACCATGACAACCCATGGAGCTGTAGCATAGACACACATCAACCATGATGACCCACGGAGCTGTAGCATAGACACATCAACCATGACAACCCACGGAGCTGTAGCATAGACACACATCAACCATGACGACCCACGGAGCTGTAGCATAGACACACATCAACCATGACAACCCACGGAGCTGTAGCATAGACACACATCAACCATGACAACCCACGGAGCTGTAGCATAGACACACATCAACCATGACAACCCACGGAGCTGTAGCATAGACACACATCAACCATGATGACCCACGGAGCTGTAGCATAGACACATCAACCATGACAACCCACGGAGCTGTAGCATAGACACACATCAACCATGACGACCCACGGAGCTGTAGCATAGACACACATCAACCATGACAACCCATGGAGCTGTAGCATAGACACACATCAACCATGACAACCCACGGAGCTGTAGCATAGACACACATCAACCATGACGACCCACGGAGCTGTAGCATAGACACACATCAACCATGACAACCCACGGAGCTGTAGCATAGACACACATCAACCATGACGACCCACGGAGCTGTAGCATAGACACATATCAACCATGACAACCCACGGAGCTGTAGCATAGACACACATCAACCATGACAACCCACGGAGCTGTAGCATAGACAAACATTGACAGTAGAAGGTGCATTATTGTGTTGTGAACATCATATTGACAGTAGAAGGTGGATTGTGTCGTGAATATCACATTGACAGTAGAAAGGCAGATTGTGTCGTGAACATCATATTGACAGTAGAAAGTTGGATTGTGTCGTGAATATCATATTGACAATAGAAGGTGGATTGTGCCATGAACAACATATTGACAGTATAAAGACAGATTTATACGGACAATATAATTCTAGAAAACACTTATAAAATAAAATGTTTTATTCTGTACAAACACATAAAATATAAATAGATATTTATATTGCATGTATCTTATATCACAACATTAATATGCAATGTATTTTCTGTACAAATCTTACATAATGTGTTTGCTGGAATTTAAAACATGCTACATTCTGACATGACACCCAGGGCTGGGTCCCATTATGTATTCGTAATTGATTACAGGCCAAATGCTGTATTCATAATTGATTACAGGCCAAATGCTGTATTCGTAATCAATTACAGGCCAAATGCTGTATTCGTAATTGATTACAGGCTAAATGCTACATTCGTAATTGATTACAGGCTAAATGCTGTATTCATAATTGATTACAGGCTAAATGCTGTATTTGTAATTGATTACATGCTAAAAGCTGTATTCGTAATTTACTACAGATTAAATGCTGTATTTGTAATTGATCCAGGTTATAATTTATAGTGAATAAATAACGTCCTGGAATAAATAGTTGGTACTAAAATGTTACAAAGTGTAACTGAAATTTAAATAAGTGTAGTTGGACCCATCCCTAACGACGTCATCGGGAAACACTTAAGTTTTACTTACGCGTCGAGGATTGACTCGCGACAACTGTAGAGGTTGTCAAACTTAGTCTGAAAAAGAGAAACCAGTCACTCAGTAAAACTCTTATCTTATCTACTCACGTAGATGCAGGATCAAATAACACCAGGATTTGATACAGGTTGAATGTTCTGACGTCAGCACCAGAAAAAACGTAGTGCGTTACACGGAACACACATACATGTAAACAGCTTTTAAAAAGACACACTGGATGGTTACATGTAGGGGGGGGGATATGGCAAGGGTTAATAACATAAGTTAATAACATACTAAGTTAGGATAAGAAAACATACAATAACAATTGGAATGGGTTATTTATAATGATCGTAATTTTTTTATTTATCAACTATTACCAAAGTATGCATGAAGGTAATTACTACTTAAAATTGATCAAGTGGAACTGCACATTTGTCAACTATGGGGGTTATCTCAACATTGATAAGAGCGGGTTACCAAATATGGGGCTCATCTCAAGATTCTTAAGTAATCATCTTCAAATATGGGGCTCATCATAAAATTCTTGACAGGTCATAAAATATTATTTCCATTGTAAACAAAGCTTTTGCTAATAAAATAATGAAAGTACTACGAAAATGCACATAATGACATATTCCTCAGTGTGCCACAGAAAACTATTTTATGATAAGACATTACTCTCATAAATACAAACTCACAAACTTACATAATAACAAATCACATGACAACTGATAAAACCTCAAATCAACTTGGTGACAAATGGAGACAGAGCCAAGGACAAATGACGGATGTGACTGACCTTGGTGACAGAGTCGTTGACATTCATGGCAGGGACGGTGAGTTTGCCAGACTTGGACAGTTGATAGAGCCGGTGCACACCAGTGACACTTTCCTCTACAATGCCCTTCACCATGCTGAACATGGCCGGGTACTTCTTGAGCATCAGGTGGGTCGCATCTCCCCCATCATCCAGGATCTGGTGACAGCAAAATGTCACACAAGTCAGGGTCAGCCGGCAGACATGCATTTCTCATTAGCACTGACAGTTTACAAAAGTCAAAGTTTTTAACATAAAAATCATCATATAGTATAAACTATATCTATCTAACATCATGTCATACAGTATAAACTATATCTATCTAACATCACGACAGCACAAATGTGTTTTAATGAATTACAATTTTTATATATAATTTGACGGTTATCTGCATATGAATATCGACCCTGTCGTTCAGCATACAATGTAAACATGCTGTTCAGCATGCAACGTAAACATGATATTCAGCATGCAATGTAAACACGATGTTCAGCATGCAATGTAAACATGATGTTCAGCATGCAATGTAAACATGATGTTTGCAGCATACAATGTAAACTAACACGATGTTCAGCATGCAATGTAAACATGATGTTCAGCATGTAATGTAAACATGATGTTCAGCAAGCAATGTAAACATGATATTCATGTCGAAATATTCAAATTAAGCAGAAAAATAATATTATATGAAAAACTGTGGTTAACTAAAATACATATAGTTTATGCTATACGGCATGATTTTACAATACAAAACGATCAGACTTGGAACCTTTGAAAAAACAGTTTTCTTTAGTTGAAATGCCCATAAATTTATTCAAAAGCATTTGCAAGTCTCCGTGCGTACATGTAAGCTTTCTTACTGGACATTACTGATCAATTATGTTAGTCTTAATAATAATAATGTGAAGAAGAAAACTTCTTTTATGCCTGAATCTTTGAAAACCAAGAGTAGATGTCAACTGATGGATCTGCCAGGATGCTACGGAGGGTAAGCAGAGTTGAGTAGATGTCAACTGATGGATCCGCCAGGACGCTACGGAGTGTAAGCAGGGTTGAGTAGATGTCAACTGATGGATCCGCCAGGATGCTACGGAGGGCAAGCAGAGTTGAGTAGATGTCAACTGATGGATCTGCCAGGATGCTACGGAGGGTAAGCAGGGTTGAGTAGATGTCAACTGATGGATCCGCCAGGACGCTACGGAGGGCAAGCAGGGTTGAGTAGATGTCAACTGATGAATCCGCCAAGACGCTACGGAGGGTAAGCAGGGTTGAGTAGATGTCAACTGATGGATCCGCCAGGACGCTACGGAGGGCAAGCAGAGTTGAGTAGATGTCAACTGATGGATCCGCCAGGATGCTACGGAGGGCAAGCAGGGTTGAGTAGATGTCAACTGATGGATCCGCCAGGACGCTACGGAGGGCAAGCAGGGTTGAGTAGATGTCAACTGATGGATCTGCCAGGACGCTACGGAGGGCAAGCAGGGTTGAGTAGATGTCAACTGATGGATCTGCCAGGACACTACGGAGGGCAAGCAGGGTTGAGTAGATGTCAACTGATGGATCCACCAGGACGCTACGGAGGGTAAGCAGGGTTGAGTAGATGTCAACTGATGGATCCGCCAGGACACTACGGAGGGCAAGCAGGGTTGAGTAGATGTCAACTGATGGATCCACCAGGACGCTACGGAGGGTAAGCAGGGTTGAGTAGATGTCAACTGATGGATCCACCAGGACGCTACGGAGGGCAAGCAGGGTTGAGTAGATGTCAACTGATGGATCCGCCAGGACACTACGGAGGGCAAGCAGGGTTGAGTAGATGTCAACTGATGGATCCACCAGGACGCTACGGAGGGTAAGCAGGGTTGAGTAGATGTCAACTGATGGATCCGCCAGGACGCTACGGAGGGTAAGCAGGGTTGAGTAGATGTCAACTGATGGATCCGCCAGGACGTTACGGAGGGTAAGCAGGGTTGAGTAGATGTCAACTGATGGATCCGCCAGGATGCTACGGAGGGCAAGCAGGGTTGAGTAGATGTCAACTGATGGATCCGCCAGGATGCTACGGAGGGTAAGCAGGGTTGAGTAGATGTCAACTGATGGATCCGCCAGGATGCTACGGAGGGTAAGCAGGGTTGAGTAGATGTCAACTGATGGATCCGCCAGGACGTTACGGAGGGTAAGCAGGGTTGAGTAGATGTCAACTGATGGATCCGCCAGGACGTTACGGAGGGTAAGCAGGGTTGAGTAGATGTCAACTGATGGATCCGCCAGGATGCTACGGAGGGTTGAGTAGATGTCAACTGATGGATCCGCCAGGACGTTACGGAGGGTAAGCAGGGTTGAGTAGATGTCAACTGATGGATCCGCCAGGACACTACGGAGGGCAAGCAGGGTTGAGTAGATGTCAACTGATGGATCTACCAGGACGCTACGGAGGGTAAGCAGGGTTGAGTAGATGTCAACTGATGGATCCGCCAGGACGCTACGGAGGGTAAGCAGGGTTGAGTAGATGTCAACTGATGGATCCACCAGGACGCTACGGAGGGTAAGCAGGGTTGAGTAGATGTCAACTGATGGATCCACCAGGACACTACGGAGGGTAAGCAGGGTTGAGTAGATGTCAACTGATGGATCCGCCAGGACGTTACGGAGGGTAAGCAGGGTTGAGTAGATGTCAACTGATGGATCCGCCAGGATGCTACGGAGGGTAAGCAGGGTTGAGTAGATGTCAACTGATGGATCCGCCAGGACGCTATGGAGGGCAAGCAGGGTTGAGTAGATGTCAACTGATGGATCCACCAGGATGCTACGGAGGGTAAGCACGGTTAGAAAGGTACATAACACAACTAAGATTTTTTATCTGCAATAAAAGCTAAAAAGAAATGGCTTTATTGCATTTCTTACACCGATCTACATCAGCTCCTCCTCGTAGTGATGGGGGTACTCACCATGTTCGGCTGCCAGCTGTCGGCGCTGATACACTTCTCAATGCACCACCAGAAGTCTGCCTCTGATTCCCCCTTCCAGGCGAAGATTGGGTAACCTCGCTCGGCCAGGGCCGCGGCAACCTCATTCTGGAGACAACGCATCATATTTTCTAAATGTCTAACTGTGAAAACTCTTTCTCAGAATAAATACTCTCCTTGTGAAAGTATCTAACGTAATTCCTCCTGAAAACAAGTGCTCTTGTTCTGAGAAGTAAATTCATTTTGGGAATAAATAACATTGTTCTAAACATATCTCAATTCCTTCTAAAAACAAAAAACCTATTTCTGAAAAATACCCTCCTTCTGAATATCATTCAGGAAATAAGTGTTCTTGTTCTGAAAACAATTAACCTCATCTTGAACATAAGTACCCTCACCTAGAAAATGTATTTACAATGTAATTCATTCTGAAAAAGACACTCCATTTGGAGATGAAAATGCCTTTTCATTCTAAAAAAGTTGCCTCATTTTGAAAACAAAGTCTCATTCTGACATTATCTGCTAGCAGCGGCAATCATTCTTGTAAAATGATTACTACGTTCAACATAAAGATATGAGCGCCAACATTTACCTCTAGAATAAATACATAAAACACTTGCCATTTTAACAGTCAGTACAAAATCAATTTCTGACAACAGAGTATCCAAATGTTAAATGTCAAATCACGGTTCTGCTTGACACGATGCAATCATAAGAGTGTATTAGCGCCTCATGGCTGGCGGATGTGATTCAAGGAGTCTGACATTTCTGTCAGGTTAGCATCCCCCGCAAGACTTACCTGCGTGGAGTAGATGTTGCAGGCCGCCCACCTGACCTGGGCACCGAGGGAGCACAGCGTCTCTATGAGCACCTACAAGACATTAAGTCTAGTTTAACCATTGTCATCGTATACATCACACAGACACACACACTGTTCGCCTGGCACAGACACCAGGTAGAAGGGACGATGGCATAGACACCAGGTAGAAGAGACCATGACATAGACACCAGGTAGAAGGGACGATGGCATAGACATCAGGTAGAAGGGACCATGGCATAGACACCAGATAGAAGAGACCATGACATAGACACCAGGTAGAAGGGACGATGGCATAGACATCAGGTAGAAGGGACCATGGCATAGACACCAGGTAGAAGAGACCATGACATAGACACCAGGTAGAAGAGACCATGGCATAGACACCAGGTAGAAGAGACCATGGCATAGATACCAGGTAGAAGGGGCCATGGCATAGACATCAGGTAGAAGAGACCATGGCATAGACACCAGGTAGAAGAGACCATGGCATAGATACCAGATAGAAGAGACCATGGCATAGACACCAGGTAGAAGGGGCCATGACATAGACACCAGGTAGAAGAGACCATGGCATAGACATCAGGTAGAAGAGACCATGGCATAGACACCAGGTAGAAGGGGCCATGGCATAGATACCAGGTAGAAGAGACCATGGCATAGACACCAGGTAGAAGGGGCCATGGCATAGATACCAGGTAGAAGAGACCATGGCATAGACACCAGGTAGAAGGGGCCATGGCATAGACACCAGGTAGAAGGGGCCATGACATAGACACCAGGTAGAAGAGACCATGGCATAGACACCAGGTAGAAGGGGCCATGGCATAGATACCAGGTAGAAGAGACCATGGCATAGACACCAGGTAGAAGGGGCCATGGCATAGATACCAGGTAGAAGAGACCATGGCATAGACACCAGGTAGAAGGGGCCATGGCATAGACACCAGGTAGAAGGGACCAATGGCTTTTAGTGACTCTGTCGAAAGACACAGGGCAAAGTAAACAAAACTGCCCAAGCTTCAAAATGGCGGTAGGTGGACTGGAACAACTTGAACCACTCAATCGACAGTCCTGTGTTCTAACCTCTAACCCACCACTCTCCACATGCACAAATATTATACTTTTCAAATCAATTATAATTATACTATCACAATTACTACTATAGACGCATATACATGTGTGAACAACTGTTTATTCCTGAAGATTGTTCAGTGATTGTTAATTATATGACACTTATGTTGCTCAGTTTGGATGTTGGTGTTCAACTGGTGCGAGACAGCCCCAGACACTAGGCCAACGACCAAGCAGAGGAAACAAACAGGCTTATAGGAGAGACGCCAAGAAGGGGGAATATGAAGACATGAAGAGATGAAGAGAAAGACAGAAGACAGGGCGGAATAGAGGAATAGTAAACAGAAAACAGGGCGGAATAGAGGAATAGTAAACAGAAGATAAGGCAGAAGAGAGGAACAGTAAACAGAGTCAGGAACACCCAGAAGAATTCAGTGGCATGTAACAAAGGTAGTTATTGTTCTTCCTAGTCTAGTCAGTGACAGTGACTATGGACCTGGTGAGATGTTATGTTTATGTACAGATGTAGCAGTTTTTATCCAAGTTCTTTTCACCTTTGTGACACTTTCATTTTTGCCTTTCACCTTTGTGACACTTTCATTTTTGCCTGTCTCATTTGAGACTAATTTTTGAAAAAAATTATTCAATTATTTCTGACCAGATCCGGTAAAATTTTTGGAAAAACGGAAAAAAGTGTTCTTGTTCTATAGTCTATAACATATTATAGGCTCATTCACAGTTTCGCCAAGTTACTTGATCTAACGATCAAGATCAATTCTTTCGATGATTTTAACAAAACAATGCACTCTTTTATTAAAACAGATTTGAACAAACCTGATTGGTGATGGACCACATCCAAAATAACTTGAGAGAAACATAACATCGGGTAGTCTACGATACTGCAAACACTAAATACTACGTCTTTGCTGCAGGAAAACAGAGGTGCAACTGTTTGATTTATTAATTTTTTTTTCGACATTGGTCATTCTGGATGAAAGATGCCTAACGAGCTCCTATTCCACTGCATCATCGATTAACTTCCGTCTTTACAAATGCCCATTTCTACGAAACATCTGAATGCTGCACTGAGCGGGTTCTGTATAATATTCACATTTATAATGTATGGAACCTATTGTGTGGGTGGACAATCACATAATGGGTGAGTATCTACTGTTTCTGTCAAGTCTCTCAATGCCTCTGGATGCCCTGTGTTCACAATGAACATTAATGATTGTGTCATTAATTCCAGCTATTTCAATCAGACAATCTGTCATCAACTGACTTCACATAATGATTTCAAGACATTTCAGCAACATTCTTCTAACCATGATTAGACAACAGGGTGATTAGTCTAGAAACATCCTGTGAAACAAATCTAGTTCATTAACAGGGTGATTAGTCTAGCAACATCCTGTGAGACAAACTAGTTCATTAACAGGGTGATTAGTCTAGAAACATCCTGCCAAACAGCCTAGTTCATTAACAAGGTGGTTAAGTCTAGAAACATCCTGCCAGACAATCTAGTTCATTAACAGGGTGATTAGTCTAGAAACATCCTGCTAGACAGCCTAGTTCATTAACAGGGTGGTTAGTCTAGAAACATCCTGCCAGACAATCTAGTTCATTAACAGGGTGATTAGTCTAGAAACATCCTGCCAGACAGCCTAGTTCATTAACAGGGTGATTAGTCTAGCAACATCCTGTGAGACAAACTAGTTCATTAACAGGGTGATTAGTCTAGAAACATCCTGCTAGACAGCCTAGTTCATTAACAGGGTGGTTAGTCTAGAAACATCCTGCCAGACAATCTAGTTCATTAACAGGGTGATTAGTCTAGAAACATCCTGCCAGACAGCCTAGTTCATTAACAGGGTGATTAGTCTAGAAACATCCTGTGAGAAAATCTAGTTCATTAACAGGGTGATTAGTCTAGAAACATCCTGCCAGACAGCCTAGTTCATTAACAGGGTGATTAGTCTAGAAACATCCTGCCAGACAGCCTAGTTCATTAACAGGGTGATTAGTCTAGAAACATCCTGCCAGACAGCCTAGTTCATTAACAGGGTGATCAGTCTAGAAACATCCTGTGAGACAATTTAGTCCATTAACAGGGTGATTAGTGTAGAAACATCCTGCCAGACAGCCTAGTTCATTAATAGGGTGATTAGTCTAGAAACATCCTGTGAGACAATCTAGTTCATTAACAGGGTGATTAGTCTAGAAACATCCTGTGAGACAATCTAGTTCATTAACAGGGTGATTAGTCTTGAAACATCCTGCCAGACAGCCTAGTTCATTAACAGGGTGGTTAGTCTAAACATCCTGCCATACAGCCTGGTTCAATAACAGGGTGATTAGTCTAGAAACATCCTGCCAGACAGCCTAGTTCATTAACAGGGTGGTTAGTCTAGAAACAGCCTAGTTCATTAAGGTAATGATAATCTTCAAGATCATTTTCCATAATCATAATGTTCACATAGGCTGATTTCATAAATCTGCAGTGTGGCTGAATGCTTCCCAGAGAAGTCGAGTTGGTGTTGGAATGAACAGGTTTGCCGGGGGGGGGAGTGATTTGAGCAGACTATAAAAGAACATATCTTTTATTGTTACTCTATTATAGCTACAACTTTTATTGTTACTCTATTATAGCTACCACTTTTATTGTTACTCTATTATAGCTGCCACTTTTATTATTACTCTATTATAGCTACCACTTTTATTGTTACTCTATTATAGCTAACACTTTTATTGTTACTCTATTATAGCTGCCACTTTTATTATTACTCTATTATAGCTACCACTTTTATTGTTACTCTATTATAGCTAACACTTTTATTGTTACTCTATTATAGCTACCACTTTTACTATTAGTGTTATTGCACACTGTCTGTGAACACTTCCCAGACAGCTCTGTTACTGCTACTGTCAAACAATCAGTGGCTCCCAGTGACTCAGGGATAAACTCCGCTATGAAGGAACCAGGGTCACATCCCCAAGTTGCCCATCAAAGTCTCAGCAATTTCCTTCCCACTCTCCCCCATGCCACAGTTCTCCAAGGGGAATAACTGAGCATGTGTCAAGAGATATGACAATGAATTATGACAATGAATTGCTTTTGTTCAGTAATTACACTGTGGCTGACTACTTCTTGGATAGTTCAATTGATGTTCAAATCAACATGTCTGTCAGGGGACTAGTGTTATGTAAAGTGTCACAAAAGGAAGATACTGCACTAGAAATATTTACTATAAATAAGTACTGTACACGGCTATGAAATGGCTGCTCCCAGATGTGAAATGGCTGCTCCCAGATGTGACCGTTGCAAATTTTATTATTTATTAACACCAGAGTTCAGAGGAGAGTCACAGCTGTGAAATAGTGGAACACTCACTGAACATGCCAATGTCATTGCCTGCCCATCCCTGAACTGTTTCAGAGACAGAGACTGGGCCAAAGAATGTTAAGCACTGCCACAGACATAGTATATGGATATAGTGAAAGAATGCTTTGCACTGCCACAGACATAGTATATGGACATTGTGAATGAACGCTACGCACTACCATAGACATAGTACATGGACATAGTGAAAGGACGCTTTGCACTGCCGCAGACATAGTATATGGACATAGTGAAAGAACGCTATGCACTGCCATAGACATAGTATATGGACATAGTGAAAGACCGCTATGCACTGCCACATACATAGTATATGGACATAGTGAAAGAACGCTATGCACTGCCACAGACATAGTATATGGACATAGTAAAAGAACGCTATGCACTGCCATAGACATAGTATATGGAGTTTATGGACATAGTGAAAGAACGCTATGCACTGCCATAGACATAGTATATGGACATAGTGAAAGAATGCTATGTACTGCCATAGACATAGTATATGGACATAGTGAAAGAACGCTATGCACTGCCACAGACATAGTATATGGACATAGAACGCTATGCACTGCCATAGACATAGTATATGGAGTTTATGGACATAGTGAAAGAACGCTATGCACTGCCATAGACATAGTATATGGACATAGTGAAAGAACGCTATGCACTGCCATAGACATAGTATATGGACATAGTGAAAGAACGCTATGCACTGCCATAGACATAGTATATGGACATAGTGAAAGACCGCTATGCACTGCCACAAACATAGTATATGGACATAGTGAAAGACCGCTACGCACTGCCATAGAAATAGTATATGGACATAGTGAAAGAATGCTATGCACTGCCATAGAAATAGTATATGGACATAGTGAAAGAATGCTATGCACTGCCATAGAAATAGTATATGGACATAGTGAAAGAATGCTATGCACTGCCACAGACATAGTACATGGACATAGTGAAAGAATGCTATGCACTGCCACAGACATAGTATATGGACATAGTGAAAGAATGCTATGCACTGCCACAGACATAGTATATGGACATAGTGAAAGAATGCTATGCACTGCCACAGACATAGTACATGGACATAGTGAAAGCCAAGAACCTATTTTTCATTTATTTGGTTATGTTACAAGTTTTGTTTTACATTTTTGTAAATGTGAAATAATAACCATAAAATACAAAATTATATCGTTTTGAGAAAATTCCCAAAGAAATAAATGACATACATATAAGTATGACAGCGTCACTAGTAACTTTCCAGAATTTTTTTTTACATAAACGAATTACATATGCTACGCCAGCATGAATAAGTTCACAAACAGTCGAACGACAGCCTAAAGTGGCAGTGTATTTTTGACACAAACCCTTTATCAATCCTAATTCAAATTTGTGTAATTTTGCCTACATTTAAGATGCATTCATTATGCCAAATTGCAGCTTAGTAAGTGTTGAAGTTTAAAAAAAAGTAAATTAAGCATCATTTCCTGAGAACAGAAATGTCAATAGATACACATATTATGCTTGAAATGTGACGTTTTTCACTGACGTTTTGTGTATTGTTGACAAAACGTAACGGCCATTTATAATATTGACGTCCCCTTAATTTGCCAACACAATGGCCCTTCAATCTGTATTTGCAACTTGTTGTCATCTACGATATCAGGTTACGCCAGCCATATGACAAACACATGGTACGGGGTGTTTACGATAATTTTGATTGGCTCATTATTCGCGGGGTCACCAGGTCACATTGGCCGTTTCCGTTATACTTCAAAGGCACAATAAGGCTGATATTTGCTGGTTTGATGACATGATTTAGTTAGGTAGATATAGTACTGATGTGTATTGGAATTACAGTAACTATATGATGTTCCGTGTTCACGGCGAACGAAGAAAGCTGGTTCAAAGATCGACACACACGTGGTCATTACTATGGAAACATCATCAGTGTTTCTAAGAAGTCAGGGGATTTCCAAAAGGACTATTTTTTAAAGGATGGATTGGCAAAATATGATGTTAGTGCCGGGTGATTATTTGTGGTGTCGATGTTCAATTCAATATTTCCTTGCATGTTGAGGAAAAAAAATAAAAAATCAACTGACACGTTAGCCGCCCCAGCTACCTTAGTGTTTAGACCTGAATACCAACAGGTGACTGAACACAAACTCTGTCCATGGTGACGATGATAACTACACGTAAACAAAAAGTAATACAATCATCCACAACGCCGACTCAATACCCAAGACTGGCTGACTGCATGTTGGATGCAAAGGGTTAAAGGATTTACATGTAAAGGGTTAAATATCCTGATCAACAGTAATTGCAGCAAGTGCAACTATGAATTATTTTGTGCAGGTTCACAATCAGTGAAATGAATTAGGAGGAATAAGTAAGTTTGTAGGAAATCAACTTAGAGCCATCTACTAGCCTGATTGCTCATATCATAAATACGTCAACATATGGCCATCTTCCAGTGCAGTGGATGTGATTATCCGTACTGGTTCTTTTACTTTTACATCATTATTTATGCATGTTATAAAATTTCAATATCACGCTAAAATTGTATGTCAAACATTTCCGTCAATAATATCTAATGACACTATAAATTTGGCAAATCAACTCCATAAGTATTTAGTTAGATTCGCGAACATTTTATAATCTTCAAATGTTAATTATATAAACGCATCAAATAAATCTGCAGAGTTCATTAAATATCTCACAGTGCAATCATGTTCAAACGCGACCTTCGATTGTTTCCAAGTTCTTTTGTCCTCTATGCACTGTTGTTGTCATGGCTACGAAAGTGGCAATACTTAATCCGTTCTAAGCTAACGTAATAAGACAGGCTCGCACGAGAGACTGCTAGCAAAGCCTGAAGGCACCAGAATGACATCGGCATTCGTGAGGCAGAGATGTGGTCTTGTCACTGGAAATGTTAACATTCACAACCGGATATGGAAAGAGAGGATATGGACACTGCGCCAAATTAACTCTTCCCTAGGGACCATTTCCAGCTGAACCAGTTCAAAAATTCTGCTCTTTTAATAGAACTAGGACATGCTTAATGCAACTACAATTAAATGTTATAGGGCGGGGTGTTGAAAGAGAGCAACACCCAAAGGCAACATAGTCAGGTTGAGTTGAAGTAGAGTTCAAACTGTCAAAGCTCAGGCAAGTGGCAAAGTTGGGAAGGATCCCCCACTGATAATGAGCTGCCCAAAGGCTTGAGGGATACAGACATCTCTACAGGGGTCATGCCTCAGACTTTCTGGTGTGTTACACAGGAATGTAGGGCATAGTAAGTTTGGATATAGGAAGTTTTAAAAAATTCATACGATCTGACATAAGTGCATCTGAGCAGGAGCATTGACAGGTTTGCTGGTGGAAGCTGTTGAGAGTGAAATGGTGGATTTTTAGATGATTTTAATAGGCGGAATGATATTTGTGATTTTTTTGGCCACTTGACATGTGTGGGCTGTAATTCATGCCAATATTGGTAAACATTGAGGGGTATCGTACATACAGGCATATTACAAGAGTTAGAAATGTCTAATTTTGACAAAACTCGACCAGCATGTTAGTGGGATGAGGACAGCGGGTGGTAAAAACTTTTAGAATTTTTGATGGTCACGTTTCCTTATAATCATGCAAAATGTTAACATGGCCACCAGTGGGAAATGTAACTGTATGTTGAACCCTATAAGGAATCTGTGGAGCCGAGAGGTAGAGGCAAAGGTAGTAGTCTGTACTCACAGCTGTCTGGGCAGTGATATGTGTACACCCCACCACCTTGGCCCCAGACAGGGGTTTATCAGCCTGGGCTCTCTTCCTCAAGGCCACTAGTCCAGGCATCTCTGCAACCACAAGCCAGCAATGTCAGTCCAACAACTCTCCACTCATCAACATTTCATTAGACATATTTTGATGGTGCTGGGTGAGGAACATTTTGATAAATCATCCAAGTGGACATCTCATCATGGAATTAACCGGATTTAACAAGATTGCTATCCATAGCAACCAGTTCCAGATAGCAAATGGACAAGAAAGTTCAATATGTTTTCATCTATGTACAGCCTACCCTTGCCAGATGTCATCTATGTAAAGCCTACCCTTACCAGATGTCTTCTGACCTACCCCTACCAGATGTCTTCTGGCCTACCCTTACCAGATGTCTTCTGGCCTACCATTACCAGATGTCTTCTGACCTACCCTTACCACATGTCTTCTGGCCTACCCTTACCACATGTCTTCTGGCCTACCCTTACCACATGTCTTCTGGCCTACCCTTACCACATGTCTTCTGGCCTACCCTTACCACATGTCTTCTGGCCTACCCTTACCAGATGTCTTCTGGCCTACCCTTACCACATGTCTTCTGGCCTACCCTTACCACGTCTTCTGGTCTACCCTTGCCACATGTCTTCTGGCCTACCCTTGCCAGATGTCTTCTGGCCTACCCTTGCCAGATGTCTTGTGGCCTACCCTTACCACATGTCTTCTGGCCTACCCTTACCACGTCTTCTGGCCTACCCTTGCCACATGTCTTCTGGCCTACCCTTGCCAGATGTCTTCTGGCCTACCCTTGCCAGATGTCTTGTGGCCTACCCTTGCCAGATGTCTTCTGACCTACCCTTGCCAGATGTCTTCTGGCCTACCCTTGCCAGATGTCTTGTGGCCTACCCTTGCCAGATGTCTTCTGACCTACCCTTGCCAGATGTCTTCTGGCCTACCTTTGCCAGATGTCTTCTGGCCTACCCTTGCCAGATGTCTTCTGGCCTACCCTTGCCAGATGTCTTCTGGCCTACCCTTGCCAGATGTCTTCTGGCCTACCCTTGCCACATGTCTTCTGGCCTACCCTTACCAGATGTCTTCTGGCCTACCCTTGCCAGATGTCTTCTTGCCTACCCTTGCCAGATGTCTTCTGGCCTACCCTTGCCAGATGTCTTCTGGCCTACCCTTGCCAGATGTCTTCTGGCCTACCCTTGCCAGATGTCTTCTGGCCTACCCTTGCCAGATGTCTTCTGGCCTACCCTTGCCAGATGTCTTCTGGCCTACCCTTGCCAGATGTCTTCTGGCCTACCCTTGCCAGATGTCTTCTGGCCTACCCTTGCCAGATGTCTTCTGGCCTACCCTTACCAGATGTCTTGTGGCCTACCCTTGCCAGATGTCTTCTGGCCTATCCTTGCCACATGTCTTCTGGCCTACCCTTGCCAGATGTCTTCTGGCCTACCCTTACCAGATGTCTTCTGGCCTACCCTTGCCAGATGTCTTCTGGCCTACCCTTACCAGATGTCTTGTGGCCTACCCTTGCCAGATGTCTTGTGGCCTACCCTTGCCAGATGTCTTCTGGCCTACCCTTGCCAGATGTCTTCTGGCCTACCCTTGCCACATGTCTTCTGGCCTACCCTTGCCAGATGTCTTCTGGCCTACCCTTACCAGATGTCTTCTGGCCTACCCTTGCCAGATGTCTTCTGGCCTACCCTTACCAGATGTCTTCTGACCTACCCTTACCAGATGTCATTTACACGATCCTTGGAAAAAAATTTCCATTCACTTATCAGATAATCTTACCTCACTGAGGTTTTGTATTCACAATTAATCATTCATGGCAATTGAAAGTATTGCTTATATCATCAAGATTCAAGGCTCTATTTTAACGAGTATGTACTAGAAGAAAGTATATCATTGCTAAGGTAATTAATTCCTTTGGACACAGTAAACAGGGACAGTACACACTGTATTCACAGATGCACACATACTGATAACTTCACGCACAATCACATTGTACAGACGTGCAATTTCAAATCTGTATGTGGTACATATTCATTTTGGGAATTACTTTTTTGTTTACAATGACTTTATAAAATAATTCTGCATTTGGACTCTTTATCAGAATTATTTTGCAAAGCAGTGTTGTGAAATCACGCAAGAGTTGAGGAGAAATGTTGAAATGTATATCTGAGATTGCATCGAGACTAACAACCACAGTGAAATAAACTCATTTATTAGAATGGCTACGTAATGTAATCACAAGTCATATGAAAGGATAAACGACGTTCTGTCAAGGCAGACACGTCAATATGACTCGATTCCCATGTCACAGCATTACTATGAATCGCTTATTATTCATGTCTGTCCTCAACGAATTACATTTAACACATTCATTCCACAGAGACAGATTTAATCACAAAGCTGCAATTTTCTGGACTGAATTCGTTGAACAACAAAGAATTAGTGTGAACGAAACATGCACGGTGTCGCTGTGTGTATTCCTGTGTGTGCACGTGTGTATGCATGTGTGTGTGTGTGTGTGTGTGTGTGTGTGTGTGTGCACGTGTTCGTGTGTGTGTGGGTATTTGCGTCCAAACTTAATTTATGTAACATATTTTGGCCTTTGTTTCCTAAATTAGTCCTCTTTCTGGCAAAATAACAGGCTTGTGTATGCCAGCCTCCCTTAATAGGTTGTTGTCTGGGTTACCCCAATTTCATAGAACTGCGCATGCGCTTATCGGTTGTGCTGGGTAACATGTCAGCCCTTGATCATTCGGAGAAATGACCAGAATCTCCCACTTTTAGAACACATTCTGTATAAACCACTGGTGTGATATTAAATTGGTTAGTTTTTATTAACATAGCCCCAAAACCATGACTTTTGTTTTGCTTTAATTTATCGTTTTCCTCATTTTTAATGATAGATGATATATTAATAATTGTAATTTTTACACTTATTTTGAGTAGCTTTTCTATTTTATACTGTTAATTTTTAACTAAATACATATTTCATTTATACAATTTTATGTCTACAAAGCACCCAAGAATAGTGGATTCACGCACTATAAAATTCCTATTATTATACTATTATGTGTACATACTACAGATATGCATGCATGCACAGACAAGCATGCGTCCGTGCATGCATGTTGAAATTCAGACTCGGCATGACACCAGGCACAAGCACGCACACCATACACACAATGTACACGAGACATTAATGACATAGTGGCGCGTCCAAATACCCACCCTGCTGAGCGATCTCAATCTCTCGTCGCCCGAATGCCGCCTGCGCCACATTGTGTACGCAGAAGTCACTGGCACCGTTAGAGTTGGTCTGTAACAAGACAAGAGTTTGTTAAAGCTGCTGCAATAACGACAATTTCTGCATGCCTCGTTTAAGAATCATTCACGAAATATCAAACCTATCTATGACATACCAGCTAATCTCAAATGTTCTATGCTTATGTGTTACTGAGTTTTGATGAAATCACAGAAAATATTATTTAATTACGTTCAACTGGGCCCATAAAATGGCAAAAGTGGTTTGAACTCCATACACTATGACATAAAGCTATTAAAACTTTGGCAAGTCACCCGATCTAGGACTCAAAGTCAATTGTTTCGATGATTTTAACAAAAGTCTGTACTCTTTTAGAAAACGGAATGCACTAACTATTCATGCACTAAAGATTAACAACAACAACGAACATGATTCACGATCGGCTAAATGAATTTCAGAATCGGCTTTAAACATAACCTATCATATTTACAGAACCCTAACCAATCATATCACACCTGAATTAAATAATACCTCAACACCAAAACATCACCAAACAATTTAGCTAGTGTTAGTAAAACACAAGGAAAAGCATGAAATGTCTATTAATTCTGCTCCCTTTCCTTTCGAGCTGCTCTGTAAGAATGCAGAATGCACTGAATAAAAAATACCTGCTGTTTTTTTAAATTATAACCAATCACATGTAGAACGTGAATTAAATACTATGTTAACAACATAACCATATATTTCACCTCATATAAACAAGGCAGATGTGCTTCTGAAGTCATATTTCTGTTAGAACCTGTTTCAAGATGAACAAACTCACCTGTTCTTTCTCTTTAGGATTTACTGCTTCCTCGTCGGAAGAACTACCAGTGTAAGATGCTGCAAAGAGACAGATACACCTACTTAAAGTTTACTCAGTAATACCATATGGCATGAGTGAGTCTCATGTGAGGCGCCATAGTTGAGTGGTTACAGCATCTCATTTACTGCTGTTCTCTTGTTCAAAGCCCACATTGTTGGCTCCCTACACTGCAGACTGAACATCTGGGGTTCCCAAACTGGGAAGTTACACTACATGGAAGGATCCCTGTGTACGATGGAAGGATCCCTGTGTACAGTGGAAGGATTCCCTGTGTATGGTGGAAGGATCCCGTGTATGATGGAAGGATCCCTGTGTACGATGGAAGGATCCGTGTGTATGGTGGAAGGATCCCTATGTATGATGGAAAGATATCCTATGTACGATGGAAAGATCCCCTATGTACGATGGAAGGATCCCTGTGTATGATGAAGGATCCCTGTGTATGATGGAAGGATCCCTGTGTACGATGGAAGGATCCCCTGTGTACGATGGAAGGATCCCCTGTGTACGATGGAAGGATCAATGTGTATGGTGGAAGGATCCCTGTGTACGATGGCAGGATCCCTGTGTACGATGGAAGGATCCCATGTTTGTTTGGGCGATAAATGGTGGAAGCATCTTCCATTTTCTTGAAAACACAATTGTATGATTTGATGACAACACTGCTATATGTCGGCGACTAGACAGCAGTTAAAGGATACAGTTTTTTATTCCAGCACAGGCTGGAACTGTCTGAATCACATTTTGCATTAATTTTGTTTCAGTAGGGACATACATGAATTAGAGCACTGCTGAGAAACATCCAGAAACAACTGATGGTGTAATTTAACACATCAGGCTAGGTTTTCTGTCATGTGTAACTGAGACGGATCCAAAGTTCTTCAGACAGAACAACAAGTACACTTTGACATATCTGAATGCTATTTAATAGAAACATGCTCTTCCTTACAGCAGTATGCCAGTTGCAGTATTATAAGAAATCAGTCTCCAATATCCATGCAAGAAGGCATCTGCAGGCTATAATAACACTCATGGAGGATAGAGTGTTTACGTATGCCTGGCAGCCATCAAAGGCAACCGAAATTGTGGCCTTCCTGAAGTGATCAATACTGAGAAACACCTTTAGGTAAAGGAGACACTCACAAATTAGTAGCTGGATGGGCATTTTGAAAAGCACTGTAGGATACGTTCCCTAGGCAAGCAGTTCTGTGGCACATATAGAGACATTTTGGACACCTGACCAGATTTTACACTGTTGACATAATATGGATTTCAGCGGCCTGAACAAAAATGGACACAATCAGGAATCTAAGATATTACTGAGAAGCTGACAGACGCTAGCTGACACCATTTAATGTTCTTGCATTTGGAAGCTGCACTGTCTACTTTCAATAGATGTCATCAGCTCAGGATAGCTCCTCCCTCATATCTTGTCATGAGGGTCATCTCAAGGGAGAGCAAGTCAGCAACATTGTAACAGTCCTTGTCACAGTCCTTGTCACATCACTCATCATTTACGTGCACATATTTCATACGGAACCATAAATAAAATTCAAATATCTCCTAAATGTAAAGAATTTTATGAAATTATCATGCTACTGTTTCATGGTACGTCCCACATGGTGCCCAGTAACCAAAATGCTGGAAGGAATGCAGGAAGGAATGCTGGAAGGAATGCTGGAAGGAATGCAGGAAGGAATGCTGGAAGGAATGCATAAAGGAATGCTGGAAGGAATGCAGGAAGGAATGCAGGAAGGAATGCATAAAGGAATGCTGGAAGGAATGCTGGAAGGAATGCTGGAAGGAATGCAGGAAGGAATGCAGGAAGGAATGCAGGAAGGAATGCAGGAAGGAATGCAGGAAGGAATGCAGGAAGGAATGCTGGAAGGAATGCTGGAAGGAATGCTGGAAGGAATGCAGGAAGGAATGCATAAAGGAATGCTGGAAGGAATGCAGGAAGGAATGCATAAAGGAATGCATAAAGGAATGCAGGAAGGAATGCATAAAGGAATGCTGGAATGCAGGAAGGAATGCATAAAGGAATGCAGGAAGGAATGCTGGAAGGAATGCATAAAGGAATGCTGGAAGGAATGCTGGAAGGAATGCAGGAAGAAATGCAGGAAGGAATGCTGGAAGGAATGCAGGAAGGAATGCTGGAAGGAATGCATAAAGGAATGCTGGAAGGAATGCTGGAAGGAATGTAGGAAGGAATGCATAAAGGAATGCATGAAGGAATGCATGAAGGAATGCAGAAAGGAATGCAGGAAGGAATGCTGGAAGGAATGCTGGAAGGAATGCAAGAAGGAATGCAGGAGGTATTTGGAAAGAAGCAGGTTTATATATCTGCCACAAAGTTTGTCAATAGGGAATTTGGTATCATGGAAACCCAAGACGGAGAAAATTTAGGAAAACAACTACTCAGATGGACGGATGGACGCTGTCAGACATACAACTGGTTTAAACTGTCCCGTGAGTCCATATACAGTCCTTGGTAGGAGTCTGTGTGACAGTGAATCCAGTGTTAAACTGATCAATTTGAATGCTGCCAATGGTCCATTAACGTGTGCACACGCTACCATCTTGAATCCGCTCCAGGCTGTACTGCTCCAGGCTGCGCCGCTCCAGGCTGCGCCGCTCCAGGCTGTGCCGCTCCAGGCTGCGCCGCTCCAGGCTGCACCGCTCCAGGCTGCACCGCTCCAGGCTTTATCGAACAGTCATTGTGCTTGTTCTAAAACACCCGTGAGCACGGCGTGTGCGATCCAACATGGGCGCCATCTGAGATCATGGGCCAAGAAGTTGATACAAGTGGCGCCACACAGTGAACTGGTTGTTGTTTAAAAAGTACGGACTCCAAAATGAGTCTGTGGATTGCTAGAGACAAGCATAAGAAGCATAAGAAGCATAACTGGAGACTGGTGGAATCAATGTCTGCACAGCATCACTGTAGGAGCAACACTTGACATGTCTACTATGTATGATTTATACGTCATGTGCTGTACTCAGCATTGAAGCCAAGCCGGACTGTAGCAGGATCTGAAGATATTGGGTGGACGTCAGTTAAAAAAATTATAACCAGGTCAGTGATTGACCATTCTCTGTTGTAGCTACAGCCCATGAAGTTACAGATATTGCACTGAATCAACACTAGATGACACCTGGTCAACACAAAGACAACAAACTCTGGATGATAACTGGCACTCCATGCTTCGGGTCAACAACATAATTGACATCTGTTCTAAGTGACGTGTGTGTCCCACTAATTCCCTAACAAACATTAATAATGCAAAATAATCCATGTACATAATTCCAATCCTGAAGTAAGATATTTGTACTGTTGAGATCAGTAATTAATGAAACACATCTTTGATGTATATAATTACTCCTATGAATGCACCATTAACGGGAACAACCACCGGGTACTGCATTGGCAGCAACAGTCACTGGTCGTCATTATTTTATGTTGACCATATGAGGGGGTTAAGACAAGCTTCCTTTATAAGCCTGTAAGGACCCTGGTGAAAGCCCCTGTCATCAAGCAGACGCAACAATATGATAATGTCAAGGCCATCAGCTCATCCAGTCTTACAAAAGTTATTAGCTACACGTAAACAGCTATGATCTGTGAGAGTGAACACATTAACAGTGTCCTGAGACACTAGCAGGAACACGGACATGGTGTATTACCGTTATGTTACGACCAGCCATTCCCCTACTGGTTATGACAGCACTAGCCAAAGACCAGTTTGAATCATTTTTCACACATCAGTTTCAATGTCTGTCATTGCATAGTGATTCTGCATTACGGATAAATGTTTATAACTGCACTCAATGGTTATTTTTGGGTCAGTGGTCCATCAAGAGTCTTTTCTGACAACAGCTGTGTGTGGGCCTGTTGTAAACGGAACTACTAAATTATCATCATGCATGCATGCATGCGTATATGCGTGCCCGTGCTGCATGTAGCCTCATTAATTGGGCATTAATAGCCTTAAGCAAGTTCAGCTTCCTCCAGTGCCAGGAAGACAGATCAATGGACCACCAATAACTGATCAACACACGGCCGTCGTTTCATCTCCTTGGCACAATTTCTGGCTTACAAAAGGACAGACAGTAATATTACATACACAACTGTGAGCCCAGCCGCACGTTTAAAAACAAATGTCTGAAATGATTAAAATGCAAATAGGACCACTTATAAAGGTACATACTTAAGGTATGTTCTTATATACTGCGGTATCCAGTCCTTGGGACTGTTCAATACACTTTGCACTTCACCCCCTGGCAGACCTCACACTTCACCCCCTGGCCGACCTTAAACTTTACCCCCTGACAGACTTTACACTTCACCCCCTGACAGACCTGTTTATTCCATCGCCATTTCAGCCATGCTGCAACTAATGCGCGAAGACTACTCGTTCAGATATCTATCTCTGTCTGTAGCCCAGTATTTATTTATACAGCTATGTGAACTGTGGCAACGTGGGATGAAATAAATTGCTAAAGTTTCGAAACAGCAGCAAGAGGATTCGAACCCGGGTTCTCTCGATTGAGAGCCCGACGTTCTAACCCCACTTAGGACTGCACTCAAATACAAATGTTCACCCAGGTCCTCCGTCACCTGAACAGTTCACTTTGGGATGCCTAGTGACATCATGCAAGTTTGGTATGTACTGTTCATCCTTGAAAGACAGGTGTGTTGACAGACAGACATATGACACCATGGGTGGACCATCTGACAGACTGACGGACAAACAGATATACATATGGACAGACTGACAAACAGGTGCCAAAACAAACTAGTAAAGTACAACAACAAATCCTGGATACACATCTGTTGTAAGCATTGTTAAACAGATGACAGGGGTTTGATCTTATGAATATAACAGTGTCTTATTTGATGAGCTTCATCAAGACCCATTGTCGTCATCATCACTGCACTGATCTGGAGACTGGGCAACATTAAGTGCCCCAAACAATGACAGAACACATGTGTGATATCACACTGCTTCACAAGCGAGATAATTAATCCAACCACCACACCTTATAAACACAGCCATAAAGCCAGATTAACCTGCACATAACAAGTGGAATGTGTAACAAGGTGTTGTTTATCACACCTTAAAAATTTACAGTGACAGCCGCCAGACAGCATGGCCACCAGACAGCTAGGGTGTGTCTACAACAACCGGGACTGTATGGGCATGATCCCAGAATGGGGAGGGGGTGATCTAATAATTACACTCACACCATGATCCAGTGCTTGTGGTGCTCTCGCGGCGCGGTCTGATTGCTGCCACCTTCTGTCCGCCGAGACTCTGGCGGCGCTGGCGGTGCTTAAACTCCTCCTTCTTCTCCTCTTTAAGTTTCCCGGGAAGATCTCCCTCATCCTCCACGTCGTTCGTCATCATCTCCACAGGTCCCGATACGATCCTCCCTTGCTCGCACACACCCCTCCGAGTCGCTCACTTCGACGAAAGTCCACAACAGACAACCACTGGTGGTGACCCGGGTCAATACTACCGACCTTGACACTTGACCTTTCCCAGCAGTCCGCTGACTGGACGGTGCACGGTGTAAGCGACTGGACTCTCACTCAGGTGTATTTATATTGAGCAGGTAGAGCAACCAGTACCTCGTCTTCCCTGACCTCACACAGCCTCGTCACTGGCAACACACATGATTCTATGTCCACTGGCCTCCTTGAGCCACACGTGCAATCACCAGCAGGCAACTACCGCCTGCCCAGGCACACTACTGCTAAATCCACTGTCAACAAGCTTGACCACACAATACCATTCAGACTGACCAGTCCCTCTCAATGTTCAGTAGAGGCCCACTGATTTGGATACTGTCCCGGGGTCAGACAGGCTAGATTCCAACAGACATCAGGGCCACAGCTACTACTTCCCTTGTTCTACCGCCATCATGGAACACACCCCGGCTCAGTCCACTACACAAACAGGGGGGAGGGGTTGTGGCTGCTGGCAGTATCAACAAGAATTTAGGCATGTTTGGCTGGTGATTTGTTTAGTCTCCAGATTTAGCCACCCCATAATGGGGGGGGGAGAGGTCAGGAAGGAGGTCAGACATACAAGCAACTCTGTAGTGGTAAGACCACAGTTATTTTTTGGGCATCGCACGTCGGGGAGTTTTAAAAGAGCTGCAGGTATGTGATTTTAACAAAACGTGGTCAGCATGTCAATGAGATGCTGGCAGTTCCTGTGAAAAACATTCAGAATTTTTAGTGGTCACGTTTTCTTATCATTAGACAAAACGTTAACATTACCCCCAACGAAATTTTGTACTGTGGTCTGTTCCCATGTACATATAATCCTGCCTGGACCTGTACCAGGCTTTAAAAAAATTATCAGAAGGTTTTATAGTTCTGTTCTAATAAGCAATTATTGTGTCTTTAAAATGTCAAATTATTTTAGGTACTTAATATTATTTGTATTTATATCCACATTTTTAATTGCCATTTTGAACATCAATATATTATTTTACGTATTTACATCACACATTATTACTTTTAATGTATTTTTAAACTGTCAAATTTAATACCTACAATTTATTTACATATTTAAATTTTTTATTTTTAAATTGCCAATATTAACACAGATCTACATATTATTTAATGTATTTATACCACAAATTCCACTATAGTTTTAGACTTGTAAATAAATATGTCTGGACTGGTTATACTGGAGTTGTGCGCAGGCCAAACTGCCTGGTAACACATTCATACATGTCTATCAAAGCTAGTCATAAAAGCATTTATATGACAACATCTGGACACCTGGCTGTAAATGACTTGAAAGGCATTAGTCTGACAGACACACAACCAATGTTACAGTAACTAGCAGTGTTGTTGTGGAACACCTTACAACTGTATTGCCAAAGCAGATTAATAATCAGTTTACATAATGTAATGTACTTATGGTAATGATCTGATATGGTTGAACTTACTAGGACATTCAGACTTCCCACCATAAAAACACACACATAATCATCTGTTGCCATCTCCGTTAGATCTCAGCATAGTGCATATAACATGCTACGCAATACGAGAACAAGAAAGGCGACTATAAATCATAATTTATATACATTACAGTTAAAAATCTGATTTAGAAATACATACATAAGTGTTCTGAGAGAACAGAGGTACAGAGGTTCAACCAATTATTATATATGTTCTATGTGCAGAACTCACTATAGATGCATCCATGTGTGCGCATACATACACATGCATGCATGTGTGCACATACATACACATGCATGCATGTGTGCACATACATACACATGCGTGTGTGCATCACATTATAGTTGGCTTAGCACATTGTAGTATACCAAGCTTTTACAACTATCAGATATAATTACAAGTAATTACGTCTACATTTACAGCAACTGCGACATTACACCTGAATGCTCTACACAGCTAGACGAGTTACTCTCAAGTAAAACTCTGCTTCTAACCATGCAGCACAGGTAAATCTAAGTAACCACACCTGATGGGTAAGTGACACAATAACATTATGGTGGACAGACTAATATAAAGGAAAGGCTCATTTAAAGGGAAGGATAAATATGAGCATATGTGACACTGACATGAAGACTTTCCCACAAGTTACACCAGGAGGAGTGTGACAGGAGGAGTGTGACAGGAGAAGTGTGACAGGAGGATTGTGACAGGAGAAGTGTGACAGGAGGATTGTGACAGAAGTGTGACAGGAGGATTGTGACAGGAGTGTGACAGGAGTGTGACAGAAGTGTGACAGGCGGACATGAGAAGTGTGACAGGAGTATGACAGGAGTGTGACAGGAAAAGTGAGACAGGAGTGTGACAGGAGAAGTGTGACAGGAGGATTGTGACAGGAGAAGTGTGCCAGGAGGATTGTGACAGAAGTGTGACAGGAGTGTGACAGGAGGAGTGTAACAGAAGGATTGTGACAGTTTCTAAAACTACAAGGTGCTTTGCAACAATCAAACTTTAACAATATCAGCAACAGTCTCTCTAACAAGTGTCACTCCTTTATTTAGTGGGCTCATGTGAATGTGCCGCTTTGCTATAAATGATAATTATTACTGAACATGGCCAGCCTTACAATTCACATTCAAGATTACCTTGCCAATACACTTGATACAGCGATAGATTTGACGAATCGATACACATGACCCATTGACCAATAGATACACATGAACCACTGACCAATAGATACATGTGACCCATTGACCAATCAATACACATGACCCATTGATCAATAGACACAGGTGACCCGTTGACCAACAGATACACATGACCCATTGGTTGGTGGAATTAATTAGATGGAACAACCATCAAGAAACAGCCCCACTTCTCACATTGTTTGGCGAGGTAATCATTGTGAGCTAACGTTGCAATCAGGTGTCATTAACAGCAGTGACCTATCATTATATCCACAAACTTAACACGACCAATTCATTGATTTCCCGTTTTGTGCCAGCTGGTGCAGAGATGAATAAATACTAGAAACCGAAACATAATTTGTTTTTAGCCAGTCTACTACTAGTACTAGTACTACAAATTTACCAACTTCCGCAATATCTGATTAACAAATCACAGTAAAATGATATGAACTGTTTTATATAAATCCACACGATCTGTGCATAGTGAAATGGTTGCGGTAATTTGAAATATGAACACTGTCCGTGATAGAGACAGCGACCTAATGAAAGTGACTTTGTTGTGGACTGTGAGTCATGTTGTGTCT